>JAKTQU010000020.1:0-260810 GCA_030579395.1 Aciculoconidium aculeatum
AGGCTCGATTCCCTCGGAAGCGGAAATCCGGATAAAGAGAGGAACATTCTTTCCAATATTTTCTCTAATTCTATCGATGATTTCCACGACAAAACGAGACCTATTCTCAAAAGAACCGCCATACTGGTCACTTCTCTTATTAGAAGTGGCCGAGAGAAACTCGTTAAGCAAGTACCCGTGAGCCGCATGGATCTCAATAAAGTCAAATCCACAAATATCCATCGCTCTTTTAGCAGCTTGGCCAAATTCATCGATAATTCTCTCAATTCCTTCTAAACTCAACTCGTTAGGTACAAGATAATTCCCATACGGACGATACTGAATAGCCGAAGGAGCTACAACCTTACTAGGCCATCCACCTTGTTCTTCCGGAACTATATCCTCGAAATGCTCGAAAATAGGTCTTCCGCTGGCCTTTCTACCTCCATGGCCCAACTGGATTCCTATCAACTGTTTCTGCGAATGTGCAAAATCCACCACTTCCTTGAGCTTATACGCTTGTTCGTCGTTCCAGAGTCCCAAGTCATGAGGAGATAATCCTCCTTCGGGGGATACCGTGGTGGATTCCACGATAATAAGCCCGGCGCCTCGAGAAGCTATAGCTCCGTAATGGGCTAAATGGAAGGGAGTGCTCTTTTGCTTGTAATCAGCTGAATAAGTGCACATAGGAGCGACTCCAATACGGTTAGGAAGGGAAAGGCCTCGAATTTGAAGAGGCTGGAAGATTTTGGGAAGAGAACCGGTGTTTTCCACAGCCTGGGTTAAGGGAAAGGGTTGTTCGGGAGTATAGTAGTCCACGTTTTTAGAAGCTGGGGTAGGGATTTGTGCTGGAATGGTCATGTTGATTGAGGAGAGAAGAAAAGTGGAAGAGGGTGGAAAGAGGTGTTTATATACCTTGGAATTAGTAATCATAGAAGGTTATATTAATAGTAAGGTGGTTACTTAGTGTTTTTTAGTGCTTTTTTATTAGTAATCTTTTTTTGGTAACCTTTTTTTGGTAATCTTTTTTTATTAGTAACCTTTTTTTGCAGCCACTAAGCAATCGGAGATATCGGACAAATTTTGGAAATGCTTAAATCTTGTATGTATATTTGAGCTCTTGCCTTTTTTATGATAAGTCTCCGAATAGTGATTTTCTGCATTTCTGTATTTCTGTATTTCTGTATTTTTGGTATTTTTGGTATTTTTGTATTTCTTTGGTATTCTCTTCGGAGATATCGGCGCTGCAAAAGTTACTTGTTTAGGATTAATAATGATATTGTAGATTTAATAATGATATTATAGATTTAATAATATACAAATTATCATTTGATATTTGACGTTATCATTAGACGTTATCATTTATCTTTTATCATTTGACATATTTTAATTCAATATATATATTTAAGTATAATTATACAAATCTATATAGCATAAAATATAATTGACATATATTTGACATTGTTTATCATTCATATTTGTCATAATTTGTCTTTTCTTTATCATTTTACGTTTATTTGACATTTTTTTGACATTTTACGTTTATTTGGCATTTTTTTGACATTTTACATTTTTTGACATTTTACATTTTTTTATTTTTCATATATGAGGCATTTATCATTCTTTTTGTTAGGGTATACCCCTATCTACATAGGTATATCCTTAGTTACATTGCAGCTAGAGCTCATCTCCCTGCTAAGCCTCGTGTGGGGACTTTATAATATATTGTAAGCCTCATTTAGTATTACCCTTAGCTTAGACGAATAACTCTGGATACAAGCATAACATGTATAATAAATATTACTAACTTAAATATAATAAGACTAATTGAAATTAGTTATTCTTATTTGTCGTATAATACATCAAAGTATGACTCAGAGAAGAATACGAGTAAAATGAAATACTCATAAGTCATATACATAGACATAGACATAGACATAGACATATACTTAAGACATGACTTAAGATACTCATTGGTATGATATTGAAATGTTATCGAATAAGAAAACGATTGTGGTGTTATATAGTATATGTATAGTATACATAGTATTTATAGTATGTCTATAATCTGCACAAGTACTTATATCTGTATATCTAACTATTATTTAATACTTTCTAATCACTTAATTCCAATAAAAAGCTAAACCCAATTTGCAACTAATATGAACTCGGAACCAACTGCTGATCCGGTGTGGTCGATCTTGCCTTCGTACTACATGTATCTTAACACGATCAATACCCGGGATTATGAGAACGAGCCTCCGGGGTATTCCAAGGGAAGTGATATGACTATGACTAATATGGCTCTTAATGAAAATACAACAAATGAAGATGCAAATATAACCCCAAATCACATCCTATTGGATAACTTGCCTAAGATCCACCATGTCTCTCTTTCCAATTCTTACGCCAAATCCATTGAAATCACCATCAATTTCACCAATTCAGCGGAATCTACAAACCTAATAGATCCAACCAGCACCGAATTCTCTCAGGGCGACTACATCCACGGCCACGTTCTCATCCAGAACACAAGCGCCTGGCCAATTCCCTTCTCCACGTTCTACTTTGTACTTGAATGCAAAAGCAGTTCTCCTAAAAGCACCCATACATTACGCCAAATGGTGGATTTCTCCGCCAGCTGGAACGAGGCGTGTATCAGCCGGCTCATAAACAGTTCTAGCCAGTACCAAACGAAGCAAAACCGCGGCAAGGAAATGCTCTACGACTCACTAGACGGGACCTACCTCTGTTTTGGGGGCGGCAGCACCAAGAGCTTGCTCCCGGAAATCACTTACAAGCGGTACTTCACTTTCAAAATCCCTCCCAAGTTGCTTGACTCGGTGTGTCTCGGCCCAGCTAGCCACGTCCACTTGCCTCCTTCCTTTGGGGATCTGGAAGTTTCCGATTTGGCCCGAGTCTCGAGAATTGACTACGCCGTATGTGCCCGTTTGCTCGGAAAACGCTCGAACTACGAGCACTCCCTGGACGAGCTTGTGGTTCTTCGCGAGAAAGCTGCGCCGTTGCGTGTGGTTCCCGTTGGGAATCCCGACGAGTTTCGTGATTACGAGTGTTTCATGGATCAAGTGGGTGATTTGATTCACGAGGGGAATCTTCTTTTGAGAAATGAGGGAAATCCGAGAAATGGAAATGAAACCTCAGAAAACCATGAACCTTCAAATTCCTCTTCTAAATCCCTTTCCTCTAAACCCTCCGCCTCCCCCTTTACAACATTCACTTTCCCACTCTACAAAACCACCTTAATCAGCAGGAAACTCTTCAACACACTTCTCATTTCCACCCCCAAAATAACCCACCGTATCAAGTACATCCCGCCGCACCGCTTCCGCAAGACTAGTCGGCCCTCATGGATCTTACAAATCCCCCTCGAAATCACTATATCCTCGTCCAATAAACCCGTGGAAATCACCAAAATAACCACTGAATTATCGGCAGTGACCCTTGAATCTCATGAGTTTCCTATTCCCGTCGAATTCCACCACGACTCCATCTTCAACAAGACCCCTACCAAGAACCTTCTTCAGGACGACGACTCTATCTACAATAACGTGGTACTTCCTGCTCAAAAACTATGCTCCGATTTCGACCAATTGGCTGCAAAAATCGCGGCGGCTGGTTTCCAATGGCCAGTTCCACGAGAAATAGTGCACGGCATCAGATCTCTCGCTGCAATCACTACCAAGACAATCAACCTACAAACTCCATGTAATGCGGATTTACTGGATTGGGAGGAAATAAACGGATCTAAAGTGATTAAGTTGCACTTACTGGTGGACTTGGCACGTGCTGCTTTAAAGACTTTACTGAAGGATACTTCGGGAAAGCTTGCATACGACAGATTCACCTTGGCTCCGAGTTTCCAGAGCTGTTACTGTGCTCGCTTGTACTACTTGAAGGTGATAATCTGTATGAGTAATATGCAAACCGTGTTTGTAAAGCTCCCAGTACAAGTGGTTCATGAAAATGACAAGAAATGGCAGGATCCTTCGTTTTTGGAAACAAGTGAAAGGTGTTCGCTGGATGGGTCGATTTATAAGGATTCTACTGCTTAGTTATTTGAAATCAGGTATTTGAAATTTTGATCTTATTTTTCATTTTGCAACTTTGAATTTTTCAATTTTTTGATTTTCTATTTTGAGTGATAAACTTTGTGATGTTCGAACCCGAGTAGTACAACTTGCCTTCTGCAACCTTTGTAGATAATTTACTGAAGATCTGGGTGATATCTAACTTTTATGAGTTCTCATTTTTCCATTAATTGTTCCCCTCAACCTTGCTGTATAACTGGTAGCTCATTCTCATTCATATATTCTTTCTCTTTGAACTCTTCAACTTGCCTTATTTTCTCTTGGATTCTCTTTAACTGAACTCTTGAGACTTATCTTTTCATCACCAGATTGGTTTCAAAACAATTGTTTTCCTTGCCAGTTACACCTCCTTTTCTGCTAAATTTGATTCCATTCTCATATTCAACATGAGCTCTATTATTAGGGTTCTGTAAATAAAGTTGCTTACTAAAAGACAAAGTTTGTTGCCTGATATCTTTTTGAATTAGTTTGTTCCTTTCGTATTGCATTGAATTCTTCATACTGATTTAGTTGACTTGTGATTATACAAACGAATAATTCTATTGGATTGCCAATCAGAAATCTTGAGGTATGTGCACTTGGTATCGTTTTGAATATTTTTGAAAAGGTATTAGTTTCGCTGGGCCCATGATTTCAATTTCCTCTACAACTCATGAATTATTCCAATAGAACCTTTTAAGCGCAACACCCATTCCTTAAACATACCTGGCTTGCTAGTGCTTTTCCGATATACCATCAATACTTGATTGCCATAGTATTACAGCACTAGATGACATGATGGACTCTGGCAATAGAATCACATTGAATCTCACATAGGCTATTTTTTGAAGCCTGATATTAGCTATTCAAGCTATCATACGAAGGAATATATATTCTGGCTTATCAAGAATTATAAATATTCAACCAATCCCAATATCAGAATTTCACCAAAGCCGGTCTCACCTTCCTAGCATTTACACATTTACACATTTAGTTACTAACATTCCAGTTGGATATAACTCTCATTGTTTTCTTCTAATCCAGACCCCTCTTTAAAGGGTCCATATTCATCTTTCTATAGCTTATTTAACAAGTACAGACTAATGACGCCTATAGCCTACAAGCAAGCCTATCAATAAATAAATTATCAATATATAAAGAATCTAACTAATAAATATTTCCGAATAAATATCTCTGTAAAAAAAGCTGAAATAAAAAGCAAACTTGTCAACTCCTTTTCTATATTCTAATGACACATGTATCTATCTTGACAGGTGCCTCCAGAGGTAAGTGCTAACAATAGGCCCCTCATCTACGTCGTACTAACTTCCAGGCATCGGTAAATCAATTGCCGAAATCTACTTGAAGAACTCGGATCACAAGTTGGTTGCAATCGCCAGATCTGAACAGGCCTTAAAGGAATTGGTCCTGACGTACGGTTCCCAGGTGGAGATTGTCGTTGGGGATGTTGCAGACGTTGAAGTGTCCAAGAAGGCTGTGGCTTTGGCCGTGCTGAAGTTTGGCCAGTTGAACAGTATCATTGCTAATGCAGGTGTATTGCAAGCCATCGACAAGGACTTGGAAAAAATCAATATAGACGAATGGAAGAACTTGTTTGAAATCAACTATTTCAGTGTCATTCAATTGACCCAGGCTGCTCTCCCGGAATTGAGAAAGTCTGCTGGAAATGTGGTGGTTGTATCCTCTGGTGCCTCCACCACTGCCTACAGTGGCTGGTTTGCCTATGGGAACTCCAAGGCGGCCATCAACCTGTTTGTCCAGTACTTGGCTGAATCGGAACCTCAAATTAGTGCCATCTCTGTGGCCCCTGGTGTGGTGGACACCCAGATGCAAAACGACATCAGATCCATCCACCTGACAACCATGTCTGAAGCGGGTGGCCAGGCTTTCCATAACTTGCACAAGGACAACAAGTTGCTTCCTGTGGAAGTTCCTGCCACCATCTATGCTAACTTGGCTGTGAAAGGCTGGTCCAAGGACATCAACGGGAAGTATCTCCGTTACAATAATGAACTCTTACAGAGCTATGGAATCTAGTTGATTTAATATTCCCATGTATTGTTCGTTAATTCTCAGTAAATAGGTCAAAGAGTATTTTAGACCATTTCAGAAACAGTACTTTACTTGTAAACCTGGTGGAAACAGAGCTCTATTTGAGTGATTTCTTGTAGATTAGATAATTTTTATGAATACAACGCTGTGAACAAACCTTGAATCTGATATTTTGGAAAACTAAGCTAGTGATTCTTAAATAAAAAATATTCTTATCAAGTATAAATAAATATTCAAGTTGAAAGAATAACAACGAGTTTGAAACTTTATTTCTGGTTTTTATAAAAATAACTCATAAAAGAATCTTAAATTACACTATAATCCAGAAAGTCACAGTAGGTATAAATATTACAAAGTAAGTCAATCATTGCGGTTGGACGGATTCTTTTAACTCGATTGTACTTATTTACAATTGTTATTCTGTCAGTTTTTGCACCCAAAAAATAAACATAGACCAAACATAGACTTACAAACATAGACTTGCAAATATAGACTTGCAAACATAGACTTGCAACAGTTCCAAAGTGATTCAATACTACCTACCATCCTAAGAAATGACTCCAAATCAGAAACCCGAATCAAAGCCAATACTGCTATGTGGCCTCTCCGATTCACGTGACTGGCAATATAAATCGAAATTTCAAACGAGATTTACACCAAAGCATATACCCATGTTTGGCAGAAGCATTAGAATAGCGAGCAGACCAATAGTTAGAAGCCACGTCAAGCAAGTGTGCAGACTAAACTCCACCAAAGCCGGACCTGGAATTGGAAAGGGCAAGATCCTAGCCTTGGTTGGTGCCTTGGCTCTCGGATCAACCATAGTTGCATCCACTTACACCAAGGACGAACCAAAGTCTGCTATCGAGCCAAAGAAAAAGATAGCCACCTTCCCAAACGGCGAGGTTTCTGTGATTTTTGTCCTCGGAGGTCCAGGTGCTGGTAAGGGTACTCAGTGTAGCAAGTTGGTCAAGGACCATGGCTTTGTTCATTTATCTGCTGGAGATTTGTTGAGAGCAGAACAGCAACGTGAAGGATCCAAGTATGGAAGTTTGATTGCACAATATATTAAGGACGGGTTGATTGTCCCACAAGAAGTTACCTTGGCCTTGTTGGAACAAGCCATGCAAGAAAGTTACAAGAATGGGAACTCCAAGTTCCTTGTTGATGGGTTCCCTAGAAAGATGGACCAAGCTCTTAGTTTCGAAGAGTCGATTGCTAAATCTTCTTTTACTTTGTTCTTTGACTGTCCTGAAAAGGTGATGTTGGAGAGATTGTTGGAAAGAGGAAAGACTTCTGGAAGAGCTGATGACAACATTGAGAGTATCAAGAAGAGATTCAACACCTTTATTGACACTTCCATGCCTGTTGTTGAATATTTCGAAAAGCAAGGCAAGGTTGTGAAGGTTCGTTGTGACATGCCTGTGGACACTGTGTATGGCAAAGTTCAAAATGCATTGAAGGAGAAGGGTATATAGATTGGCAAAAGATGTTGTGGTTTTTTAACTTGTAGATATGAAGTTTTCTACAACTAATAAATTGGTTGCAAATTAAACAAACTTGTTGATACTTAGAGAAAGATGGTATTGATAGAATGGGTTTGCCAGTAAAACTTTATTGTTAGAAGTATAAAGAGGTTGTTTTTCTGGGATGTATTTATGACTGAGTTTGTTCTAATAAATAATATTCAGTGAAATCTGAGCCAAAACAATAGAACCAAAAAAATTAAAAAGGCTGGAAAGATAAAAATGGACAGTAGGTATTTTTCGTAATCTGCCTAGAACCTTTGGATTCTTAACCTCTAATACTTGCATACAAAGTGAGCAAGAGTGCTGTCCTTACATCCACGAAAAGCTTATTAAAATATCCAATAACAGGGTTAACTTAGATAATGACAATAACATCTAGCTATGTATCACCATCCATTCCTCTTTCCTCTCCCACGTGACCGTGACAAATTATAAATCAACGATATTCACATTTACTAACAAGAACAACAACATGTCATCTACTGGACTTCCTCCTGGATGGAGCATTCGTGTGTCTCGTACCCATAACAAGGAGTATTTCTTAAACCAAGCAACCAAAGAATCGTCATGGGAACCCCCATTTGGCTCAGATGAAGGGAAATTGAAGGAGTATCTCACCAAGTACCACGGTAATGGAAACAAGCCTGTAGTAGGGACAGATGGCAAGATCAGAGTGTCACATTTGCTTGTGAAAAACAACACCCTGAGAAAGCCTAGACTGTGGAAGAATCAAGAAATCACCATTTCCAGAGACGAAGCCATTCAAATCTTGCAGGGCCACCAAAAGAGAATTTTGAATGGGGAAATCAAGTTGGGCGAATTGGCTCAGACAGAGAGTGATTGTAGTTCCCACTCACAGGGAGGAGATTTGGGGTTCTTTGGCCGTGGACAGATGCAGCCCAAATTCGAAGAAGCTGCCTATGCTTTGAACATTGGTGAGATTAGTGATATTGTCGAGACAGACAGTGGTGTTCATTTGATACAAAGAACTGGATAGGTGTATAGGGTATAGTAAACTTTTGCAGTGAGAGGTGTAGAAGATGATACGAGCAACTGGTTTGTCAAGTTCTGTCATTTTGGAGATTGGCTTAAATTCTGAGCTTCACGTAGAATAAAAGAAATAATTATGTGAATACTTGTATACCTACTTGTATACCTCAATACTTTTATAAAATACCTCAAACATACTGCCTCAAGAATGTAAATACTCCTTGTATTAAATAGCACTTCGCTTGTAGTTACATTTTTATTTCCAGTGTTATGAAAAACTCCGGTTCGAGATATCAATCTGTGTCTGTGTCTATTTGAGATTATCTGTACATAGAATATAATTGAAATAAAAAAAGATGTACCATGCAATAGCAAGATTTATTTTCATTCTATCACACTCTCAAGACATTCTCACCATTTGTACTCCCTCAGGCCATAGCCCAGGCTTCCTTTGTGTTCCCGAACGCATTTGTGTCCTCCAATTATTGTCCTTCTATCTAAATGGCAGGTTAAAATGGCTCAAAAGCCGCTACATTGCAGCATCCGTACCAAGAGTGGCTCAAGGCTCTTACGTTGAATGGCTCTTGCAATTGACACCGAATTGCATATATTACATGGGAATTCGGCCAAATACTTCTCTGGGCCTTGCAAAGTCACAAAGTCCTTAAACTCTTATGGTAGCGCCGCCCTCCGTATATATAAGGATCGGCGATTGTCCCCCGGTTTTTTGCCTTCCAGCTAAACCCAAGTTAATTGTATTGAAATGTGTATTCTGCGCAATTCCTTAGCATCCTCCCAGAACACTCCCTCCGAGAGAGAAGTGTTACCCACCAACGTCAAGCCTGTGCATTATGACTTGACCTTGGAGCCTGTTTTCGACGGATTCACCTTTAACGGTGAGGAAACCATTGACTTTGAAGTGAATGAAAACACAAACTACATCACTTTGAACTCGTTGGAAATCAAAATCGAAGAGGCCACTATCAACAAAACTAAGGTGGCTGATATCTCCTTTGATGAGGAAAAGCAAACCGTCACCTTTAAGTTTGCCGATGAATTGCCTGCTGGTTCTACCGCCCAATTGTACTTGAAGTTTGTTGGGGAATTGAACGACAAGATGTGTGGTTTCTACAGATCGAGCTACCAGGAAGATGGCGTCACCAAATACTTGGCTACCACCCAGATGGAACCTACCGATGCACGTCGTGCGTTCCCATGTTACGATGAACCTGCTGCAAAGGCCAAGTTCTCCATCACCTTACTTGCTGACGAGAAATTGGTGTGTCTCTCCAACATGGATGTCAAGGAAGAGAGCGTCAAGGACCAAAAGAAAACCGTGGTGTTCAACACAACCCCACTCATGTCCACCTACCTCGTTGCCTTCATTGTGGGTGACCTCAAGTACGTGGAAAACAATTCCTACAGAGTGCCTATCAAGGTGTACGCCACGCCGGGATCGGAACACTTGGGAGTCTACGGTGCGGAAATCGCAGCCAAGACATTGAAGTTCTTTGACGAGAAGTTTGACATTGAGTACCCATTGCCTAAATGTGACATGGTGGCCATCCACGACTTCTCTGCTGGTGCCATGGAGAACTTTGGGCTTATCACGTATAGAACCATCGACTTGTTGCTCGATCCAAAGGTTGCCAACGTTAGAACCACGCAAAGAGTTACCGAGGTTATCATGCACGAATTGGCCCACCAGTGGTTTGGTGATTTGGTCACCATGGACTTCTGGGACGGGTTATGGTTGAACGAAGGGTTTGCTACCTGGATGTCCTGGTACGCATGTGATGCGTTGATTCCAGAATGGAAGGTTTGGGAATCGTATGTTTCCGATTCTTTACAACAAGCGTTGTCCTTGGACGCCTTGAGATCTTCTCATCCCGTGGAAGTTCCTGTCACCAGTGCTGACCAAGTGAACCAGATTTTCGATGCCATTTCGTACTCCAAGGGTTCTTCTTTGTTAAAGATGATTTCCAAGTGGTTGGGCGAAGATAACTTTATTAAGGGTGTTTCTAATTACTTGAAGAAGCATAAGTGGGGAAATACCCAAACCTCGGACTTGTGGGCTGCTTTGAGTGAAGTTAGTGGAAAGGACGTTGTTGCTGTTATGGATACATGGACCAAGAAGATTGGTTTCCCTGTTGTTTCCGTTGAAGAGGATGGAGAAAAAGTGACGTTTTCGCAATCCCGTTACTTGGCCACTGGTGATGTTAAGCCGGAAGATGATACCGTTTTGTATCCTATTTTCCTCGGCTTAAAGACAGAAGAAGGTGTTAGTGATATTTTACTCGATGAAAGATCCAAGAGTGTTACAATTTCCACCGATTTCTTCAAGATTAACGCTGATCAATTCGGAGTTTACCGTACTGCGTACACTCCAGCCAGATGGGCCAAGCTAGGCCAAGCTGGTGTTGAAGGAAAATTGAGTGTTTCCGATCGTATTGGATTGGTAGCAGACGCCGCAGCTCTTTCGTCTTCTGGGTACATCAACACCACGAACTTGTTGGATTTGGTTAAATTGTGGTCCAAGGAAACCAACTATGTGGTTTGGGGCGAGATCTTGGCCAGAATCAGCACCATCAAGTCTGCTTTTATCTTTGAAAGCGACTCCACCAAGGAAGCTTTGAACAAGTTCATCTTGGACTTGATAAGCGACAAGATTGCCGAACTCGGCTGGGATATCAAGGAGGACGATTCCTTTGCTGACCAGCAATTAAAGACTTCTCTCTTTGAAAGTGCTGTTGGAGCCAACCACACCAAGGCTGTAGAGTTTGCTCAGAGTTCCTTTGACAAGTTTATCAAGGGAGATACCAGTGCTATTAACACCAACTTGAGACCAGCTATCTTTTATACTGTAGCCAGACTTGGAGACTCTACCACTTTTGACGAGTTATTCAAGGTTTACCAAACCGGTCTGAGCCAGGAAGAAAGACTCTCGGCATTGAGATCTTTAGGAAAGTTCACTGATTCCGGGCTTTTGGATAAGGTTTCCGATATGTTGTTGAAAACAGATATCATCAAGCAACAGGACATTTACATTCCAATGCAAACCATGAGAAGCCACAAGGCTGGTATTGAGAGATTATGGGTCTGGCTCAGTACCAACTGGGACGCTCTCATCAAGGTTATCCCACCTAGTTCGTCGATGTTGGGTTCTATTGTGATTATCTGTAGTGCTGGGTTCACCAAGCCAGACCAAAAGGCGTCTGTTGAGGAGTTCTTCAAGAGCAAGAGCACCAAGGGGTTCAACCAGAACTTGGCCCAATCCTTGGATATGATTAGTTCCAAGGTTTCCTGGGTTAACCGTGACTTGCAGGTTATTAATGAATGGTTAGCTAGTAATGGGTATTCGGAGGTTAGTAAGCTTTAGAAGATGGTAATATAATGCATGGTATGAGCGAACAAGCGAGCAAGCTATGAGCGAAGCGAATAGCTTGTGAGTAGATCAAGTTATGAGCGAAGCGAATAGCTTGCGAGTAGTAAGAGTAGATGTAGATAAGAGTAGAAACGAGATACGAGTTTTGAGTAGAAACAAGTATTGAGTAGAATCGAGTTTCGAGTTTCGAGTTTTGAATAGAATCGAGTAGATTCAAGTTTCGAGTTTCGAATTTTGAGTAGATTCGAGTTTCAAGTTCCTTTCAAGTTTTAAGTAGTTTCAAGTAGTTTCAAGTTGAGTAACTTCGAGTAGCTATTCCTTGATATATTCTAGTATTCTCGTATTTCCTATTTATATGATATTACGTATTTCCTATTTATATGATATTACGTATTTCTTAGTTATATGATATTACTTATTTCCTAGTTATTTGATATTACGTATTCCCCGTATTTCCTAGTTAAATCTTATCTATTCCTTATTCTTATTTCTACCTATTATATGATATTACGTATTTCCTAGATAAATCTTATCTCCTTAGACTCTCTACCTTATTCCAGAAGATACGAATACCAGCATGACGTCTTAAGTTCTTTCTGACTCTGCTGACTCCGTTTGCTCCGCAAGGATAAACGGCAAAAGCTGAAGGAGTAAAATAAAAATGGAAGAAATAAAAATGAAGATCTGGATTATCTGAATTATCTGAATTATCTTAATTATTAAGAATCTAGATTATCTCAATTAAATCAATCATGACCCGACAAGTGTTACCTACCAACGTGAAACCATTAACATACGACCTAACCCTTGAGCCGCTCTTTGAAGACTTCACTTATAATGGAGAAGTTTCTATACAGTTTGAGATTAACGAGGATACCGATTATATCACGTTAAACAGCTTGGAATTGGACATCAAGTCCGCGGAAATCCAAGGAGAACCTGTTTCCGATATCTCATTCGATGTAGCCAAACAAACGGTCACCTTCCAGTTAAACCATACTTTGAAGAAATCCCAATTGAGTGTTCTTGCTATAAAGTTTACCGGTCGGTTAAACGACGAGATGAGTGGTTTTTACAGATCCAGTTACCAAGAGAATGGAACCACCAAATACTTAGCCTCAAGCCACTTGGAACCCACGTCTTGTCGCCGTGCTTTTCCTTGTTACGACGAACCTGCTGCAAAGGCTGTTTTCAACATCTCGTTGATAGCAGAGCCCCACTTGGTGTGTCTTTCCAATATGGACGTAAAGGAAACTGTTATGTTGAATAACAAGAAGAAGGTTGTTTTCAATAGCACTCCACTTATGTCTACATACATCACCGCTTTTATAGTAGGAGACCTCAAATACGTGGAAAACAATTCCTATAAAGTTCCTATAAAAGTATACGCCGTTCCTGAATACGTCGAACAGTGCCATTACGCAGCCGAAATCGCAGCCAAATCGCTCGCCTTCTTTGACCAGCAGTTTGATATCGACTACCCATTGCCTAAATGTGACTTGATTGCCGTTCCGGACTTTCTCATCGGAGCAATGGAGAACTTTGGTTTGGTTACGTTCAGACAAACGGCTTTACTCTTGGACCAGAAGAAGTCCAGTTTAAACACGCAGATCCGCGTTACAGAAGTTGTAGCCCATGAATTGGCCCACCAGTGGTTTGGAAATATGGTAACTATGGAGTTCTGGGACGGGTTATGGCTTAAAGAAGGATTTGCTACCTGGATGTCCTGGTATGCGTGTAACACGTTGTATCCTGAATGGAAGGTTTGGGAGGCGTATGTTTCGGACGATCTCCAGAGAGCGTTATCTTTGGATTCCTTGAGATCTTCTCATCCTATTGATGTTCCTGTGCAAAGTGCAGAACAGATTGGGCAGATCTTCGATGCTATTTCGTATTCCAAGGGCTCGGCCGTGTTAACTATGGTTTCTCAATGGTTAGGCGAGGAAACGTTTATTAAGGGGGTTTCTAGTTATTTGAAGAAACATAAATGGGGAAATACAAAGAACGACGATTTGTGGGCTGCCCTAAGTGAAGTTAGTGGGAAGGATGTTCTTGCTGTTATGGATACATGGACAAAGAAAATCGGGTATCCTGTGGTTAATGTAGAGGAGGATAAAGACCAAGTGACGTTTTCTCAGAGTAGATACTTAGCCACCGGTGACGTAAAACCTGAAGATGATACTGTATTATATCCCATCTTCCTCGGCTTAAAAACTGAAGAAGGTGTTCGTGATATTCTACTTGATCAAAAGTCCAAGAGTATTCCAATTTCCGGCTTCTTCAAAGTCAATTCCAACCAATTCGGCGTTTATCGTACCAAATACGTCTCCTCCAGATGGGCCAAGCTCGGAAAAGCCGGAGTTGAAGGGAAGTTAAGTGTTTCGGATAGAATTGGTTTGGTAGCAGATGCAGGAGCACTTTCTGCTTCTGGAGATATCAAAACGTCTGATCTCTTTAATTTGGTTAAATTATGGACACACGAGGAGAACGATGTGGTCTGGACCGAGGTGTTGACTCGTCTTTCTGTTCTCCAGGATGCGTTTGTCTATGAATCTTCTGAATTCAACGATTCTTTCGATAAGTTTGTTTTGGACTTGGTTTCCCTGAAAATCACAGAGGTAGGTTTTAAAATTGGTAATGATAGTTTGGACGTGCAAAAGTTAAAGACCGTGTTGTTCTCAGCAGGAGCTTCTGTAGGTCATAAGGAGATTCTTAAGTATGGCCTGGACCTTTTTGATGCGTATGTGGCTGGAAATACGGACGCTATCAATCCCAATGTTTACGGAGCAGTTTTCCGAATTGCAGCCAAAAGAAATGATACCGCCACTTTTACCAAATTACTTGAGATTTACCAGAATCCACTCACAGTCCAGCAAAAGTCTGCGGTTTTATCTGCTTTCGGAGGGTTCAAAGACCCGGAAATCCTCGATAAGGTTCTCCAGATGGTTCTTGATCCGAGCCAGGTGAAGCCGCAGGATATCGTGACCGCGTTATCCGGGTTTAAACTGCATGTAGTTGGTATAGAGAAGATCTGGAACTGGTTGGGTGCAAACTGGGAAGCAGTTCTTAAATCTGCTCCTCCTAATTCCACCATGTTGGGAGCTATAGTTCGTGTTTGTAGTAGTAATTTCACGAGGAAAGCGCAGTTGGAGAAGTTGCAGGAGTTCTTTGGGGAAAAGGATACAAAGGGCTTTGATAAGGCGTTGTCGCAGACTTATGATGTGGTTAGGTCGAAGATTACAAGGGTGGAGAGGGATTTGGAAGAGGTGTATGGTTGGTTGAGGGAGAGTGGGTATTGAGTAGATGAGCGAGTAGATGAGCGAAGCGAATCTATGAGTGATATGTTAAATGGAAGATTACAAGATTATAAAGATTATAAGAAAATTATAAGAAGATTATTAAAAAAGTTCAATAAATAAAAAGAATAAGAAAAATATTGTAAAAAGAATATAAAAAAGAGGATTATAAAAAGATTATAGAGATTATAAAGATTATACTAAAAATATTATAAGAAAAAGTTAGAGTAGATAGGACGACTGGATGGAATATAATATCTAGAGTATTTAGTAGTATACTTAGTTAGAAGTATTAGATACTGAATTTGATGAATAGTGAATGTACTGACTAACTAGTAATATCATTCAATGTATAATAAGCAAATAATTAACACTTTTTTTAATACAATTTAGATTTCTTTTTTTGCAGCCAATATATGAAATATACGTATAATAATAGTAGCATATCTAGAACCTATCAATATTACAAAATACATAGAATAAGGTTTTGTAAATTACAAGAATACCTTGTAGTTGAATAAAGAGTCTTTTGACATTTCAAATCAGGTACTCGATTTCCTCGTAGCTAAAACTTGAATATTAATTCTTTAGATTTATTTATACAGAATTGGTTTGAAAATAAAAAAATGAAAGATTAGGGGAGTATTATAGTAAGTTGGATCATCGATGAATTTGGTTTGAAGGAAAATTTATGTGAAGAGTCCGTTTATTAAAAAACCTCACAGAATCTTTCAATTATTGCTGGAAAAGATTATAAAAATTATAAAAATTATAAGTAGTTAACTAGTGTATTTAAATTATAGGTATCCTTTAAAGATAGCTTGGTTATTACAAGTGTAGGTGGTCAACCAGTTATAGGTGGTTAACTAGTATTATAGGTAGTATTTTAGCTTAGCTAACGTAAATTAACTGGTGTTAGGTATAGTTAGAGTCATTCAACGTAGTTATGGTTTAACTAGTTATACGTAGCTTATAGCTTTGTTTAATGTGGTTAGCTTTATAAAAAGATAGAAAAGAGGAATTAGAAAAAGAAAAAAATTAGAAAAAGATTATAAGAAAAAGATTAGAGAGATTATAAGAAAAAGTTTATAATGAGAGGAATTATAAAAAGTCGAATGACTAAAAAAGGATAAGAAATAGTGATGAAATATCTATAGGACTGCAAAGTAGTTACCAAATATTTGACATTATTAAATATGACCTTTTTATGGTATGTATTATCTTCGATAAGACTATTAATTATTCTATGAATGTTTTATGAATATTTTATACTCTATAAATATTTTATACTCTATGAATATTATTGTAGTCTATGTTTTATAATCTATGAATGTTAGTCTATGAATATTATTCTACGAATATTTTATACTCTATGTTACTCTAAATATTATTCTAAATATTACTCTAAATGTTTCTATATTCATCTCTTCATCTCCCGCTTTATAAACACCACATGGAACGGCTTATATATGTCCACCTCAAACGGACAAGCTTTCCCGTCTATATCCACAAACACCAGATCCGTCTTTATAAACCCACATTTCTCGTAAAACCCGCCCAACTCGTGTTCCCTGATATAATCAGCGTGAACAACCACCTTCCTTTGTCCTAACTTTACACCAAAGAGTCCAAGAAAGAACTTCTCATCTAGCAAATACCGCTGTAAAACCAACTCAAGAAGCTTTGCTCCTGTTCCTCGTGCAAAAGCTGTAACTGCTGTGACCTCTACATCCGCTGTATCTTCACTCAATTCGTTCTTTTTGATTCCTACACTTCCCAAAACTCGGCTCAAATCGGCTTCACCGAACTCGTAATCCGGTTTAGCTACTATAATCTCACCAGTCCAGTCTTTCCAGCTTCCTGGCCAGAAACTACAATCACAGCTCATACTAGCCTCTAAGCTATCCACCTCCCTGTGGAAGTCTCTGGTGCTGGGATCGCCTAGTAATACACAGAGATGGAGGTTTCCTTTATTAGGACCGATTCCAAAGGCACTGGCCAAGGATTCTGGAACTCGGTCGGATGCAATGTGCCCGTACTGGAACTTGGGCTTGGAAAACGCCATGTTGAGGAAGGTCTTTACACGGGAATGAGATTGTGGAGATGCCTCAAGGAACCATTCACTGGGAAGTACTAGTAGTTGCATGTCTTTTGTAGCTTTTATATTTTGTAGTGTATTGTAGCTTATCGTAGCTTCTATTTTGTAGTGTATCTTGTATTTTGTATCTTCTTTTTTATCTTCTTTTTTATCTTCTATTTCGTATTTTTTTATCTCTCTTTTTTATCTTTTTTATCTTTATCTCTTTTCTCTTTTTTATAATTTTTACCTCTTCTTTATTTTTATCTTTTCTCTTTTTTATAATTTTTTATCTCTTTCTTCTCTTTTATCTCTTTTTTATCTTCTCTCTTTTCTCTTTTCTCTTTTATCTTCTTTTTTTTTTTATTTTTCTCTTTTATCTTTTATCTCTTAATTTTTGAGTCACTTAATCACCATGAGTCAGAGAAGAGTCATAGAACAGAACACTTATAACTAACACTGGACCTTTATTGCAGAAATCTATTGAAAGTTCAAAGTATACCAGATATTCATGTACATTTTAATGAAGATTCCAGAATTAAAACCACTTACTCTATAGCGTTTGAATCAGAGCTAAGAATTGCAACTTTAATCGTAAATTTTGAAATTTGACTTGATTTGAATGTTTTACAAGTTTATCTATACTCTTTTCATCTACTCTTTTCACATACTCTTTTCATTATATCTTATCCATTCTTTAGTATTTTTTAAGGCGCATTTATTTGGCTGCAAATCACCAAGAAACGATAAAGCAGCATTTGTATACTACTGGATAAGACAAGATCGTTATAAGATTGTAGGTTTTCCTCGGAATAACACTGTCAAAGTTTATCTATAAACTTTATTCCAACATATCACGGTTTATGCATAACAGAAGTTGATATATAACAATTCTTAGTTAATAAACTGGGAAATCCCTGGTTTAGAGATTCGAGATTTGCTCTCAAAACCAGTACTCCTAACTTTTATAGCTGAAATAACACTTTTCCATAGAGTATAAATGGGATGAAACCTAACTATGAATCCTAAGTGTATGCTAATATTTACATAGAAATATCGTCAGTCTAACATCATAGGATCCTTGATGTAACTTCCCGATTTGGGATACTTTGAATACTTTACATGGTATGTGAGTTTTAGGGATTATTTTACAAAAATTGAGTGAAAATCAGCAAATACTCAAAAATTAAAATATTCAAAAATTAAAGTATTTTACAAATTGAAGGTTTTTACAAACCGAAGATTTTTAAAATGCTCAGAAAAAATTCACAAACCAAAGGTTTCTGAAATAAGTGACCATAATTATCTTAATCCTTGTTTTTAATCTCACTCTCAGGTCTACTCCTTGTTATTCCAAATCTGGAAATTTGAGGCCAACTCGTCAAGTTAACACTCCTTACAGTAAACATCCTTTTATCCTACTACTCCTATATTACTTATTAAACTCCCGGGATCTTTATTTTATCTCGTCTAGTAACTAATTATATATATACTAATTATACATTTTACGAACAAACAGGTGTAATTGTGTCATTAGACAAGTTATAGATTCATGATTACTCAACCTCTATTGAATCCATAAAACGATAAGTAATGTATAATAGTCATAAACCTCTTTCGTAGACTCAAGTCCACAGGAAGTCCTTGTTTCAAGTTATACAGTGGAAGTTTCACTTGTAACGTTTGTTTTGTGCTAATTCCCCTTTAATGTCTAAACCCCTATTTGAAGAATGTTTACAGAAAGGAATTAGTCAAGGAAATTAGGAAATGTAATCAGGAAATACAAGGAAAGGTAATTATACCATAATTTATATCAATCTATTAATATTCATAATAGATAATTATGAATAATTACAAGTAATTTGTAAGTACTTTTTACTTATTACTTGATTACAAGTAATTACTTGTAATTACTTGTTTACTTTTTCTTATTACTTTACTTGTAATTACAAGTAATTACAAGTTTCTTTTCTTTTCATATAAAATTCTTTTAGTGTTATTCGTTATATACTAGATATAAACTATACTAGATATAGGGTATTGGAAAAAGACGAAGATTTCTCTTCAGGCAAAGCACCTCAGGTGATGCCAACAAATGCAAAAAAACAACCAATCTATGGAATATCGTTATCAATCTTCATAAATCTCAAAATCAACATGAATTGATCTTCTTCAAAAGGAAACGCCTGTCTAAACTTGATGATATGTTTCCATCTTTTTGCGTTCATTCCCGTAGGTTCTCTTATCAACCTATCCCATAAATGGTAACCCCCTACATTTTCCCGAATCAACGAAGCAGTAAGCTCGAGGTCGTAGTCCTTGGTGAAAAGCTCGACACGGCCTTGGCGCTGCTGGTGCGCTGCCCAGATCAAAATGTGTCCTATATAGGATAACACGGAGTAGTCCAAGTTGTTCTGGTGGATATCTTTGTTGGAGGGGGTAAGTTTGGTACGTGTAGTTTCCAAGTTAATTTCATCGTATCCTCCAAACAATTCCAAGATATTTGGGAAAACCTTGACTGTTTTCTTAAACCCAATGGATTCATACAAAGCCACGTTAATACAAAGTATAACAAAGATATTCTTCTTCTCTTTATCTTCAAACAAGTCCAGAGTATGGTTAGCGGTAAAAGTTAACCCAGTGGAAGCGTATTTGGAGATCTTGGCCAGCGAGATGATGGTCTTGAGCTTGACGTCGGAATTGTCGAGATTGAGAATCTGCTTGTGGCTAAGTCCGATAATCGTTTTGGTGGGTTGGATCTCGGGTAATTTCTCCGAGTATTTGCTGTTCATGGTGGATTTCTTTGTTGGTCTAAGTTTAATGAGATCAAAGGGATTTGAGGATTCCTGGGAAACACTCGAGGAAAACTCCATCGACTTTTTCTTATTCAAGCGAATGGTTTCCTCGATACTGAATTTGCGTTCTCCCATTTCTCTAAATTCCGGTTTTTCCATCTCGGTAGTTGGCGAATCCGTTTCAAACGTGGATACAAGAATGTTCTTGGTATCAAACTTCAAGCTCCGGGCCGAGGACGTTCTGAGTTTGCCGAGCCGGGAAACTGGGGGCGAGATATCCGTGGTGGAGTCATCATCGTTGAAAATCGAATCAAGAGTGATGTTATGTGTGGATTGAGGCGAGGATTCCACGGAATCTACAGAATCCACGGGAATCGTGGGCTGGCTCAAACTTCTCTCACTAGCCTTAGCACGTGCCCTTCTCTCCTTACGTTTCCTATTCCTAACACGTCTCTTTTCCTTTTCTGCCTCTGTCATTTCCAGCTCGTCCACGGAAATCATCGAGTCGTCGAATTCCGTTTCCGTTTCCGTTTCCTCTTTGATTTTGCGCTCGAACCGGGAAACAGACCGTTTGGGGTTGAGATTCCGGAAATCCATCGACTTCAGCTTGATCAACGGGTTCTTGTCCTTGTTGGAGTCGGACCGGGGTCTACGGAAGTTTTCCGATTTCTGGCGCTGCAAATTGGCATTACTGTTGAAATTGTAGTTGTTTTTTAAATTCCCATACGATTTCATTTTCCTAAACCCTTTTGGTTTTGTTTCCTCGTCGCTATCGGAAAGATTCATGGATTTGACGTCCTTGGCAATATCGTCGATTTTGCCTTTTTTAAGTTTCTTGGTGTTGGCCGAGGTGATTGCATCTGCAATTTGTTCTTTATGAGGAGAAGAAGACATCAAATAGGAAAGATCGTTTTGGAAACCGGAATAGGAATAGCCTTGGGAAGGATTGGCGGGAACAGGGGTTCCGTTGTAATCATAGGGATACGCCTGGTAATTGTAGTTGTAGCCATCGTAGCCGTACAACACGTTGCCGCTCATAATAGAAGAAGCGCTTCCGTTGGACACGGCCCGCTCGTCGCCTCGTTCCTTGTATCTGGGCTTGATCATGGAAAGAACGTGGAGTTGTCTTTTTAATTTTCACTTTTTAATTTGAACAAGTAATGGAAAAGGGAGAGTACAAAAGGGACACGAGGAGCTAGGACGAGCTAGGACGAGCGAAGCGAGGACTAGCGAGGCCTCGTCCGACTAACTCGTCCGAGCGAAGCGAGAACTAGCTCGATCCCTTCTACACGATATTACTCTTAGGTCTTGACTTGTACCTGTACCTTACATCCACCATCTACTGTTCATCATCCATATCACCTCCAGAGACGACGCGTAAATAGTGTCACTATGCCAATCAGACTTTTATCATAGATATCTTCATCTTCATCCAAGTCATCGCGTCAAACTTTATCCTCTGGTTGTTTGGTGCTCTCGTGTAGTCAATACAAGTAGTCACGGCAATCCGTTTGTGCCTACTGACGTTTCACCAAGTTATTGGAAAAGAGCACACGAGGTTAAGATGGTAGTATGAAATTATGATGCTAGTGATATTACTATTACTATTCAAGTCTTATATAGAATACAATTGTACTCATATTATTTAACTATATCTCTTTCACTTTACATCACATCCATCTAGAACACTTCCTACATACCAGAGAACCATGGATTAAATCTACAACCGTCCGTTGGATTGACAATCAACGTAATTCAAAAATTTCTGAACAGGGAGAGATCTGAGATCTGGATGAATTGGACTTAAATAGAAAATCAATTATAGAACATAAATAGAAAAAGTAAATAGAGAACATAAATAGATAAAGTAAATCGCATTTTTATCGGAATCTCGGTATATCAAAATTTCAGGATATAAATTTCAGTATATTTGAAATAAAAGGATATTCAAAATTAAAGGATTCTGATTTTTCAGTATATTCGAAGTAAAAGGATTCTAAATTTTCAGTACATTCGAAATTTCAGTATATTCAAAATTTCACTACATTCAAAAAATCTCAGTATATTCAAAATCTCGGTATATTCGAAATTTCAGTATATTCGAAATCTCATAATAATCGAAATCAGACAACTTATGAATCTCAATATATTAAAAATCTCAGTATATTCGAAATAAAGGAATTCTAAAATTTTCAGTATTTTCAATCTCAGTATATTCAAAATAAAAGGATATTTAAAATAAAAGGATTCTGATTTTTCAGGATTCTAAAATTTTATTCAAAAGCACAGAAAACATAAAATCGCATTTTTATCGAAATCTCGGTATATTCGAAATTTCAGGATATAATTTTCAGTATATTCAAATTCTCAGGATTGTAAAATCTTCAGTATATTCAATCTCAGGATTCTAGAAATTTCAGTATTCAAAATAGATTCTGGAAATTTCAGTATTCAAAGTCACAGTATCACATATAAATACAAAGTAATCACAAATAATCTCATATTAATCTCATATAATCTCATATAATCTCATATAATCTCAGAATAATCGAAATCAACTTAAATCTCAGAATTCTTGAAATCACAAAATTCTTGAAATCTCAGAATAATCGAAATTTTGAAACTTTATATTCGAAATCACAAAATCTACGAAATCTTCAAAATCTCAAAATTTCAGGATACTCAAAATTTCAGAATAATCGAAATCAAATGATTTTAGAAATCTCAAAATCTCAGTTTATTCGAAATCTTCAAAAGCACAGTATTAATTATAGTATATTAAAAATCATCAATAATCTCAGGATATTCGAAATTTTCAAAATCTTCGAAATCTCAGGAAATTCGAAAACTCAGAAAACTCAGAATACTCAAAATACTCAAAATACTCAAAATGACAGAACAATCTAAAAATATACTGAAAATAACTGAATATTCCCAAAATAATCTCAAAATTACTGAATAATCTCAAAATAATCACAATGTGCTCAGAATGATCTAAAAAT
The DNA here is from genome assembly GCA_030579395.1 of Aciculoconidium aculeatum. NCBI lineage: Eukaryota > Fungi > Ascomycota > Pichiomycetes > Serinales > Debaryomycetaceae > Aciculoconidium > Aciculoconidium aculeatum. The sequence continues at coordinate 23,215 of JAKTQU010000020.1, forward strand.
ATACTGAAATTACACTCAAAATTACAGAATAATCACAGAATAATCCCCAATAATCACAATATACATAGAATATGCTCAAAATACACTCAAAATTGCTCAAAATTACTCAAAATTCTAGAAATTACAGAATAATCTCAGAATCCTCAATATATTCTCAAAATCACAGAATAATCACAATAAAATCTCAAAATCAACGAATAATCAAAATTCTAGAAGTTACAGAATCCTCAATATATTCAAAATCACAAAAAACTCACCAATAATCTCAAAATATACTCAATAATCTCAGAATACACTCAAAATCACAGAATAATCTCAAAGAACTTAAAATATACTCAGAATAATCACAGAATATACTAAAAAAATACTGAAAATACTCAAAATATACTGAAAATAATCTCAAAATATATTCAGAATAAATATCAAAATATACTCAGAATAATAAAATTATCACAGAAAACTCAATAATCTCAGAATAATATCAAAATATACTGAAAAAACTCTGAAAAATCATCAATATAATCACAGAATAATCTCTAAATAATAACCTACGGTGATTTTTCTACAATAAAATCACCAATAATCTCAAAATATTCACAATATACTCAGAATAGTCATCAATAATCTCAAAAAACTCTGAATAATATCAAAATATACTGAAAATACATTCAAAATCACAGAAAAATCCCCAATAATCTCAAAAATACATTCAAAATTACAGAAAAATCATCAATAATCTCCGAATAATCTCAAAATTACAGAATAATCACCTTTGGTGATTACAAACTTCCAATAATCTCCGAATAATCACCTTCGGTGATTATTCTCCAATTATTGTCTACACCCCCACACAAACAACCACGGTTGCACATTTATTACATCATACCTAGAAAGTGGCAACAAAAGCTTCGGTAGCACTCTTCAACTTGGCCAATTGGTCCTTGGACAATTCCCCAGTGGTCTTGATAGCTTCCAAGATTTCTGGAACCTCGCTCTTCAAGTTGGCAATAAAGGATTCTTCAAATTCCCCAATTCTGTCCAAAGCAACGTTATCCAAGTACCCGTTAACACCAGCGTAGATAGCAGGAACCTGTTCCTCAGCAGCCAAAGGAGAGTATTGTTTCTGCTTCAACAATTGAGTCAATCTTTCACCTCTAACCAAGGTTTGCTTGGTGGAAGCATCCAAATCAGACCCGAATTGGGCAAAAGCGGCAACTTCTCTGTATTGGGCCAAGAACAACTTCAAGGAACCGGCAACCTGCTTCATGGCCTTAACCTGGGCAGCAGAACCGACACGGGAAACAGACAAACCAACGTTGATAGCAGGTCTAATACCCTTGTAGAACAATTCCGCTTCCAAGAAAATCTGACCATCAGTGATGGAAATCACATTGGTTGGAATATAAGCGGAAACATCACCACCTTGGGTTTCAATAACTGGCAAAGCAGTCAAGGAACCACCACCGTTGGCAGCAGACATCTTAGCAGCTCTTTCTAATAATCTAGAGTGCAAGTAGAAAACATCACCAGGGTAAGCTTCTCTTCCTGGAGGTCTTCTCAACAACAAGGAAAGCTGTCTATAAGCAACAGCCTGCTTGGACAAATCGTCATAGACAATCAAGGCGTGTCTTCCATTGTCTCTGAACCATTCACCAATAGCACAGGCAGTAAATGGAGCAATGTATTGCAAAGGAGCAGCCTCAGAAGCAGTGGCTGCAACAATAATAGAATACTTCATAGCATCGTTTTGTTCCAAAGTTTGAACTAATTGAGCAACAGTGGATCTCTTTTGACCAACGGCAACGTAAACACAGTACAACTTCTTGGACTCGTCAGTACCGTTGTTCCATCTCTTTTGGTTCAAAATGGTATCCAAAGCAACTGCAGTCTTACCGGTTTGACGATCTCCAATGATCAATTCTCTTTGGCCTCTTCCAACTGGAACCAAAGCATCAACGGCTTTCAACCCGGTTTGCATTGGTTCGTGGACAGAGGTTCTTGGTAAAATACCTGGAGCCTTAACCTGGGCTCTGGAGTGAGCAGAAGCGTTTAAAGGTCCTTTTCCGTCAATAGGGTTACCCAACCCATCAACAACTCTTCCTAACAATTCCGGGCCGGTAGGAACCTCAACAATCTTTCCGGTTCTCTTCACGGTTTCTCCTTCTCTGACCAATCTGTCGGATCCGAATAACACAACACCAACTTGGTCAGCTTCCAAGTTCAAAGCCATACCTTGGACACCAGAAGAGAATTCAACCAATTCTTCGGCCTGGATGTTGTTTAACCCGAAAACACGGGCAATACCGTCACTGTTTGTTAGTAGGAGTTCGAATTAGCTATAAGATATCGAAGATATCTTATAGGTAATGGTGGAAAGTGAATTAGATATGATATCTGTGAATATGTCTGAAAATCTCGAAATACCTGGAAATACCTGGAAATTAGATAATATATAGATAGTAAATACTTTCTAATATATATCTAATATCAATAGATACTTCATATATCTCATTTATATCGTAATATCCAGACATATTCTATTATTTTCACTTCTTTTCATTTTCATTTTTCTTCATTTTTCATTTTCTTTTTCTTTAACGCGAATTTTCATTTTGATTGGACAATTTTGAAAATGAAAACGCCACCTAAAAATTTATACATACCCAACAGATAAAACTCTACCGGTTTCGTTCAAGTTGGCTTCTTCGGAAACACCTCTGATTCTTTCTTCCAAGATGGAGGAAACTTCGGTTGGGGCAGCCTTGGCGGATGCAAAACGTCTGGCACTCAATTGAGCTGGACGGGCCTAAAGGTTAGTAATGGTTGCGATTGATGGAAGATTAAGTACTGCAATTGATGTAAATGATCTGATCTGATCTGATCTTGATGTTTCTGTTTGATTTTTCACTTCTTTTCATTTCATTTCATCTTCTTCCATTTTTCTTTTCTTTACATACAACACGAAGGGATCTGGCAACAACACTGGCTGAACGAGCAGCAGTACGTAAGGAACGAGCTGACAACATTGTATAATATGAATTAAGCCTAAGACTTTAATATATTTTTATAAAAAAAAGAAGGAGAAAAGGCACTTAAATAAATTCACTGGAAAAAAAAAAATTCAATTCGTTCATTCGTCCATTTTTTCCATGCTCTTTGTGTCCTTTTTCGGACCAACCAGCGGCAAGAATTTTTCAAGCCTTTTGATTGGACTACAAAGAGAAGAATACTTAGAGTGGTATAAGAGAGTTATGAAGAGACTAGTTAGAGAATAGAATATAGTTATGACTAGTTATGACTAATTATGAAGAGGATGTAGGATGTAAGATGAGTATTGTATTGATTAGTATAGTATTGATTAGTATTGATTAGTATGTGATGATTTGTTGATTTGTTGATTTGTATGTACTGATGACATTTACTTATGTAGACACGATTCCAAGTTATTTCCTAAATAGGAAGTCAACATAAACCAAGCAAATAAGTGATACTGATTTTGAATGAATTGTATATCGAGTATTATAGAAAGACGTTTTACATTGTAGATTCGGTATTTTCACAGAAATTGAAAATTCAAAGATAATTTATGAAATATGAAAATGGAAATCGTCAGAAATTTGGAAATCTGGAAATCGGAAAATCGGAAAATCATAAAATTTGAAAATTCATAAAATCTGAAAATTATAAAAATCATCAGAAAATCATCTGAAAGACTTAAATTTTAAACCATCTTCAAATCATTAATCACTAATCATCTTCATTAATCATCTTTAAATCGTTAATCTTTCTCATTTTTTGATTCTCATTTTTTGAGTGAAAAATTGAAAAATAAAATCAATCATCAAAAACAACCACCATGATCCAACCCATTTTAAGGACCTTTGTAAGGGCGCAGTCCACGGAAACGGCCTCGTTGAAGGATCTTCTCAGTAGAATCGATAAGATCACGTCTTCTTCAATCGAGAAACCAAAGATTCAAGCCAAACCAAAGACTGAGAAACCAGTGAACAGGTTTAGAAAGAGTCCAGCCGTTGAACAGGATATAAAGGTTAGTAACCATCCTTTGAGAAACACGTTTGACCAGGATAGACAAATCAGAAAGAAATACGAGTTTAAAGAAAGAGGAGAAGAAACAAGAACTAGACCTAGAGCTAACGAAAGTAAAGAAGTAAAAGAGAAAGAAGTAAAGGAAGTAAAGGAAGTTAAATCTACTAGATCTGCTCCTAGAGAAAACGCTCCTAGAGAAAACGCACCTAGATCTACTCCTAGACCTTCTTCTAGACCTTCTAAAACTTCTTCTAGACCTTCTAAAACCTCGGAAGACGTGAAAATCCCCAGTAAGAAATTGACCGCTGCATCTCCAATTTCTCCCTCGATTTCCGCTGAGACTTTCCTTTACGGGAAAATCACCTCGGTTAACCCCTGCATCTCGGCTAGAGTTGCCTCTATTACCAAGGAGTCCTTGATCGCTTCAAAGTACCCGTACTTGATGCCCCGCAATATCATCCAGAACTTACCGGAAACTCCCGAAATCAACAACAAGTTCTTGTTACTGAAGAACTTTTCATTGGACGTGGATGCAGAAAAGCTTAAAACGAGGTTTTCTACAGTTGTTCAGGGAAAGTTGGATGAAATTAAAGTGGTTGAAAACGGACCGGAAGTGGAGTTCACAAAGAGGGAGATTCAGAAGAATGGGTCGTTGTCGTTGGAAGAGAAGCAGGTGCTTTTTGATGCGGTGAACGGGGTGAAGAGTCCAAGGGAGTTGGTGAGGGGGTGTTGGATGAAGTAAACTGCGAGCGAAGCGAGTAGTTTACTAGTTACGAGCGAAGCGAGGAACTAAGAAAGCTACAAGCTTCGCTTGTAGCTTACTAGCTTTACTAGCTTTACTACTTCTTGTATATTTTGATACTTCTTGTATATTTTTTAAATATTATAATTTTGATAGATGTTGTATTTTAAATGTAATTTATATGTAATTTTTATACTTCTTGTATTATTGGTAGTTTTTGTAGTTTTTGTATTTTTTGTATTTTTTATACTTCTTGTATTATTGGTATTTTTTGTATTTTTAAATATAATTTTACTTGTATTTTAAATATAATAGAAATATTAATGAATAATAAGAGACAGATTAAATATATTCTTTCTTTATAAATACGCTTTAATTTTTATTAACTCACTGATCGTTTTTACCTTTGAGATAAGTTCTTTTAATTTCCTTATTTTTTCCTCAAATTGTTTTAAGGCTAATGTAAATTTTTAAAATAAAATTTTAATACTCTTCTTGTATATCTTGTATTCTAAATGTAATTTTTATACTTCTTGTATTTTAAATATATTTTTGATAGTTGTTGTATTTTTTTAAATATTATAATTGTAATACTTCCTGTATTTATTGGTAGTTTTTGTATTTTAAATATAGTTTTGATACTTCTGATACATCTTGTATATCTTGTATTTTAAATGTATTTTTGATACTTTTTGTATTTTACTACTTCTTTTATTTTAAATACTTCTTGTATTTATTATTCACATTTTACTTGTATTCTTTTTTTTGTAGTACTTAAAAATTAACAGCGTAATTTCTTGTATTCCTTATTTATTGCACTGGAAATAGTAATAAATATAAGATTATAAAGATTATAAAAAGAGTAAAAATGATTATAAAAAGACTATAAAGAGTATACAAAACGTATATAAAACGTATATAAAGACTATAAAAGAGTAAATTTCCTATTGAAAATATAACACATTCATCTAAATCATAAGAAGATCCACATATAGACATATTTTCGCTCGTAGATAAATGGAAATATCATAAAATAGAAATATTAATAAATAGAACTCATACTTGAATTTTATGAAAAACCTCAATGAATAAAAAATCAAAATAGATATTGTTTGTATTAAATATACAGATAATTCTAAATATACAACTACACAGTGACTAAGATTTCTTTAGAGTTCATTTAAAGAAAAATATAAATCACAGAATCGGGATCTCACATGGAATTTTGATAGATATAAGGAAGTTGAAGATAAGGAAGATGAAGATGTAACGAAGCGTTTTATGAAGACATATATAATCCCGATATTCTAGCATATTCTAGGCATAATATCAGAAAGGATAGATGAAATTACGTCTATAGAAATTATTTTAGTATACGAATAGAAATATACAAAAAAAACACTGAAAAACATAAGAATAATTAAAAACTGTAAATGTTTTAGTTATAGAACCAGAATAAAGAAAAAAAGGAAAATACTCCATTTTTCATGTATTTAGTAGATTTAAAAGATTTATATGTTCAAATATATTCAAATATTTTTATGTATTTCTTCGGTATTTACAAATCTATTACAGCATAAATTGAGAGGACTGATGTTTATTAATTCAAAGTTCTCTAAAAGTTTTTTAAGTTCTTTTAAGTTTCTGAAAATATTTGAAATTTCGCAAAATTGCTGCAAAAAAATCAAAAAAAAATCATAAAACGAACAAACCGAAGGTTTGTGAAGTTAGTTATATTAGTTATATTAGTTATAGTTATATTAGTTATATTAGTTATATTAGTTATATTAGTTATATTAGTTAAGTTATCTTAACTTAATAATCCAGAGAATAAAGTGTAAATCATTGAGTTTTAAAAATAATAACTGCAAACGTACTATTGATGTAATTTGGTAAATTTATCATTTCTAATTAGTACCATATAATATCTTTATATTAAGTTCATATATTGATTTATATTCAAAAAATGAGTTAACAGAAAATTCAACAGCTCTTATTTATCATAGTTAGACCATACAGTATAAAGGAAATAAAAAAACAACGAATACAACTTTACAAACGTTTGTAAAGTACTTAATACAAAGTTTGTGAAGTTACTACGTTTTAACGCAAATTAAGGAAAGAAAGTGCATCTATAATAAGCATAATATAGAAACTATAGCTCTTTTGAGAGAATTACTAGATCATACATATACCAATAAACTAAGAAATCGATGAAGTTAAACCAGATTTATAAAAAGTGATTAGTTTTATTTAATTAGTATGTGTTTTCAAGAAATTTCTAAAAAAAAATTGATTAGTATGTGTATTATTTGATAGTATATGTTTTATTTAATTAGTATGTGTTTTATGTTTTTTCAAAAAATGCGGGAAGTAAAAAAGTAGAAAGTAAAGAAAAGTAAACATGTTATCAAGCCATAGAAGACAGATTAAAAGCAAGGCTTATATATAAACCAGCTACGAACCACTCGCTTTATAAACTAGCTACGAATCCACGAGCGTGAGAGGGAAAAGGCCCGAACTGTTCCAGAAAAAGGTAGTAAAGATTTTGATAAAGTTTTTGCAACTTGGAGATTTTTATACACAGAAAATAGACACAAATGAGAATACAAATAACAAGAAAATAACCAGAAAACGTGACAACTAGAAAATGGAATAACCACGATTCATGTATATGACTGAAACCCATGACCAAGTATGAATAAACAGGATATAAGGTTAAAGAATAATTTTACAATAAAGGGGTAGTGAATAAAGGGGTTTTATTTTTCGTGTAGATTACCAATTTCGGTTCTCTTCGAACCTCTAATATATTTACTAAATATTAACTATGTAAAACTAAGAAGAACTCACTACACCATTGATTTCCTAGGGATAAGCTTTTTCAAATTTCGGATTCAGCTCGTTTTTATAAATTCCTGCCGTGCTAGGTATTGTATTTAGTCCCATAGTAAGTGGTAGTTATACTTTTATATATTTCCATTTTTCTTTTTTTTTCCATTTTTCTTTTTTCGCAGCCATTTTTTAAAATAGGCAACTCGAAGAGAATCATTATTTAACAGTTGTCACTCGCCATATGATAAAAATACAAGATAATTAAATACTTGGATTTAGGACAACCTTTACACATATTGATTACTATTTGCTTTGTTTGGATATTGAGATTTCCAATGGAAGGTTATACGTGTTCTGGAGTATACTTGTTTAACTTTGCGTAGTAAGGCAAAAGCTGCGAATATGTTAATAACTCGTTATCCAAGGTGAAGTTAGGCTTTTAGGTTTCTGAGCTTCCAAGTCCTGGATTTATTCATCAGATGGAGAATGGGTATGTTTTTACTTTGATGGCTTTTTCTTTGAAATTCCAGAAAAAGGTGAATAAATTTAAAATGAATTTTTGCAACAGAAAATTTACACAAATGAGAAAATGAAAAAAGAAGAAAATAAAAAAAGAAGAATAACTAGAAAATGTGACAACTAGAAAACGAAATAACCAGAAAACGTAACTAGAAAACGTAACCACAAAACGTAATAACCAGATATTTGTCAGCGGATCGGACCTGGTGATATCATGAAAATCCGGAACTACTAAAGTATATGTCCTTTAAATACTTTAAATCTCCGTTATAAAAAATACTTCTTTCTAGAACGAACCTCGTCCTCTAAAGTGTCCATTATTTCAAGCATCCGTAGGGATATTGCGTACGCCATTCGGTACTTTTCGTCCCGGATTCCATTATACATTGCCAATTTCATAGCACCTTTGATTTCCTTGGATTTGCGAAACTTCAGGAATTTGACAGGTCAAATCTCACAAAAAAATTAAACATCTTCACTATATGATTCTATCTTGACCAAAATGTCGATCTCTTTTTGGTACTGAGCATCCGTGTTCCATGGTAGTTTTACGAGTATTTATATTTTTTTTGCAGCTATATGCAACTTTAAGCATAGTATGTGAAATTCATTTAGGAAAAGAATACTGGGAGAATTATAAGCCTTAAAAAGCAAAAAAATGCGCAAACCCGGAATCGAACCGGGGGCCCAACGATGGCAACGTTGGATTTTACCACTAAACCATTTGCGCCTGGCGAAATCTCCGCGACGGGGAATTGAACCCCGGTCTACCACGCGACAAGCGGTAATTCTAGCCACTAAACTATCACGGACTTTCTTGGAAAATTTTGGCCAAAAAGGGAAGTCTTTCGGGAAAAACGGAGAAAATACCGATAGCTAGTTATTAGATTAATACATGTTTTAATATAAAAAAAGATACCGCTAGGTACTTGGGAATTTCTAGTCCTATTAATACCAATTTAAACTTATCATAAAAAGTGAACAGGTGTACAATATAAGTATATAAAGTATATGATAAGTATATGATAAGAATATTTTGTATATTTTGTATATTTTTGTATATTTTTTTATATTTTTGTATACGTATATGTTTCTATAGAAAAGTAAATCAAAGTTTGAAGTCAATATGAGATATTATAACGATTTAATAAATACACTAAGATAATATTAGCATTGATGACAATGATTATTTTTACCCCATAATTTGCAGAAATAATTAGATATGACATTTTTACAAAAATACCATGGAAGGGCTTGTAGTGCATTTCTTTGGAATGTTCTTTAATACGTTTATAGTTGGTACAAAATGGTTCTAAAAATAAATAAATGAATTTTTCGCAGCCAAAAAAAAGTAAAAATACAAAAAATAAAAAGTAAAAATACAACAGAAATTACAGAAAATGAAGAGATTAAGAAAATGAAGAAATTAAAAAAGATTAAAAATATAAAGAAGAAATATAAAGAAAGAAAGAAAGAAAGAAAGAAAGAAAGAAAGAAAGAAGAAAGAGTATCGAAGAAATGTAGAGATAAAGAAATAGTGAAATATCAAAAACTACTCGAAAGTCTCTTTATATAGGTAATTTCTCTGGAACTTGCATTTGTGCTTATAGTGATTAAGGAATGTTGTTTTCAGAATGTTCGGATAGGAGTATAGTGGTTGCGGAATTAATGGAGTTAAGCTGGGTATGGATTTGTGGTTTTAAGGAATTTGTGGATTTAAGGAATTATGGAATTTGTGGATTTAAGGAATTATAGAATTTGTGAAATTAGAGAAATTAGAGAAAAAGAGAAATAGTGTAATTACTGAAATAGTGAAATTAAAGTATCTAGTCAAATTTAGAGTATTTAGTCATATTTAGAGTATTTAGTCATATTTAGATCATTTTACTTATTTTACTTATTTTACTTATTTTACTTACTTTACATACTTTACATACTTTACATACTTTACACACTTTTCTTTTTAGTGCTAACGATTTCGGATATATCTGTCCCTATTCCATAATATTTCCGGTTTTTTAAGTTGCTGTGCCAACAACCGACTCAATAACCGAAAATAAACTTCTTAACATAAATCACATTTACAAATTATACGAAGCCCGTTGGTTCACTAGTTTAGGTTTTCATGTTTTCGCAGTTTCATGTTTTTCGTAAAAATTTTGGTTTTTTTTTTTGGTTGCAAAATTTTTGATTTTCTGTGATTTTTTTGAAATTACAAAATTATTTGAATGTTGAATTTCATTTACAGCAAATTTACTACTTGAATGACTTCGTATATTCCATTCTAGAAATAATACCAGAAATAAATTTAGAGTTAATTCAAAGAAATAAATAAGCTTGTAAAGTATATAGCAGTTACTAATACATGTTATATAAAAAATTACGCAGAAACCTTTAAGTGTCTAGGGAATTACCATTGGTGGTTTAACTAGTATATAGACTATATATTCTTTTTTTATTCATGTATACAATCTTAATCACACTTATATGTGATTAAATAACAACCACTTTCTCGATATACACTCAAAATCCCAGAAAAAATAATAGGAACATTCCATTTAATCATATCTAAATCATTTAACCTATTTAAAGTGAATTATTTCAAAAACAAGATATTCCCTTAAAACACTTCATTACTTTTCTCTGAAACAACATTTTTTAAAAAATTCGGGCGTGTGGCGTAGTTGGTAGCGCGTTCCCTTAGCATGGGAAAGGTCTCCGGTTCGACTCCGGACTCGTCCATTCTTTTTTCCAGGTATTTTTTTAAAATTTTGGTACTTCCGTAATTTCTTATTGATAAAGTCGAGGATATTTTTTTAAAAGTATTTACATATTATAAGAAATTTTTAATTAGGAAGTAAATTAATATTTATACTTATCTAGATTCAAGAACAAGACAAGCTATTTAAGTTAATTTGTAATCTACAAGAAGTGTATATAATAATGAATTTGTATTTTCTTTTATTCCCGATATTTCCGAGATCATGATAATTCTTAGAAGTTGAAGAAGTTAGAAGAATTAGTATGAAATCAGTAGGTTAGTTCTGTTGAGTTGTTTTTAGGTGTTTTAGGTGTTTATAGTTACTCTAATTCTCTCTATTCTTCAATCCTTAATTCCTGGAAATATTCACCATGTTAATTTGGTTTCTGGTAAAAAGAGTATTATAGAGATAATAAAGAGTATTATAAAGATAATAAAGAGTATTATAAAGACTACTATAAAGTGTTTTTCTATTGAACTTTTGAAGGTTTTTCTCGAAGTTTTTTTTGAAGTTTTTTTTGAAGTTTTTTTTGAAGTTTTTTTGAGGTTTTTTTTGAAGTTTTTCTTGAAGTCTTTTTTTTTGATTTTTTTTGCAGCCAAAATAAAAAGTTATTGACCAAGTGATTTAAATTAAAAGTGATTTATTTAAATTAAAAGGGGTTGTACAGAATATATAAAAATACTGAATAGCTCATAATTTTTTTCTTGAATTCGTATTTTTAGGTTTTACGTAGATCACACTTTGGTAACTATTATACTCTTATTGAGTTTTAAATTTATGGCTTCAAGAAGACAGGTATGATTTCAATATCTAGTTTATATCTAATTTATATCTAGTTTATATCTAGTTTATGTCTTTATGTCTCTCTTTATGTCTTTATGTCTTTATGGTATATTCGGTATTAGTAGTTTATATATAAACAAATAAGGGAATAACACGTGTATACTTAACATGTAGTTTATATAGTTTAAGAGATTTCGAGTGTAAGTCGTTTATCAGTTTTATGGGAAGGTAATAAAGTTATTTCCAAATTAGGGTTGTAAATTAGGGGTTGTAAAATAAAATAAGGGGTTGTGAAATTAGGGGGTGTATAATAAGGGGTAGTATAATAAGGGGAATATTCAAATGGCAACACGTGGTGTTCTCTAATTTCGTGTAAGAGCATCACACCACATTTTCAAGTTATTCTTGCAACCGTATAGTTATGGATTGCGTGTCATCACGTGTAACCTTTATCTTAGCCACACTTTTATATTTTGCAACCAAAAATGAGTAATGGATAAGAATGAGTAATGGATAAGAATGAGTAATGGATAAGAAGTTTTGGATTTTACTAATCGTTCTTTGATTATGAATAGAATGATAGAGGGTATAAATGTAAATTTTAAGTATTATCAAGTAGTAAGTGATAAGTAACATCAATTTTTAAGTACTATTATGTGATAAGTACTATCAAGTATTAAGTACTATTATGTGATAAGTAATATCAAGTGATAAGTAATAAGCTACGCCAGAATTCATATTCAAAACTCATAACCTTCGTTCATTCTGGCTACGCCAGAATTCACCTGCTTACAAATTCCTCCCCTCTGATTGGCCAATTCAATGCGGCTGTAATCCTCTTTGTGTCACCTCCAGAATCACCCCATTTGGATTTGCAATAATGACATGCAGATTTGCAATTCTAACAAATTTCTACACTTAACTTATTAAACTTGTATTACCTAACTAACCTAACTAACCAAACCAAACCAATATCCTAAGTATGTACTGTGTACATGTGTACTCTGTACACATGTTTTTTTTTATATCTTCCATAAGGATCTGTAGTTTATCGTTCCCTTAGCATACGACTTGTTAATATGAGACTCTCTGTAAGAAAGTACAAAAGGTAAGGTTGTAGAAATAGCCAAGTAACTGAGGAGAAGGGCAGGAGAAGCGGATCTTAACGTGGTCATTTTAAGTGAAAAGGATATGAAGTGTTTGATGTGATATGTGTTTTGTTTGTTTTCTTACTTCAGGACTTTCCCTTCTTATATAGTACGCCACATAAAAAGTGCGCTCATAATGATTTCTTTTTTTTAAACCACACCAAATGTCATTTCTCCATTTTTGTGTAACTTCCTTAAGATCTAGATGGTGCAACTTTCAAAGGCCACAGTAGTTGCTCGATTGTACCTATAACACCGGAAGATGGTTTAGATAATGCACAAGAAGACAATGCCAATTGCCTACCCAACACGTTGGGAGTTTCCCTGAAGCCAAGCCAGTCCCGGTTTCTGCATGAAGGGCATTGTTTGTAGTAGAGAAGAGAGAAAGGGAAGAGAAGAGAAGGGAGAAGAGAATATAGTATAGACTAGTCTATAATATAGTATAGAGAACTTAGAGAGAACATAGAAAAGTATTGAGGATAAAACAATCTCTTCACAATCAGCTAACAAATAGTAATAATTAACAAATAGTAATATCACCTTCTCATGACAAGTCCGAGAATTGACTAGGTAAGGAGTTAACTAGTACACAGCACCACCTGACTACAGAACACCGCCTTGCACTAACCAGCGGAGCAGGGGCATTGCTAAGCAGTTCATATGTAATGGTAGTCATTTGCTAGAGAAGTTATTTAAAGATGAATTGTCATAATGTCATTTGACTTGTCATTTGTTTAGTATTAATTTTAGTATTTAGTCATTTTGTTTAGTCATTTTGTTTAGTCATTTTGTTTAGTCATTAATTTTTCTATACGACGAGGAAAATTATACGACCACTTAAAAATGTTGAGTCAGTTATCAGAAGATGTTATCGATATGTCAGATATGTCATCTATCATAGTATCCTCGGTATCAGGTAACTACCTTCCTCTCGCCACCCCACAAACCCACAGTTCGCTTAGCCGACCCGAACCGGGCATTGGATGTGGTCTTCAAAGTCCTTTGGAAGACTTTGTGAAGTTCCTTCCTTTGGTTTGTTCAGTGTTTCAGTTACTTATCACATGCTTGATACTTTCTTCTGTTGCCATGGGAATTTAAATGGCTGGTGCCTCTTTTGTATCATCATCTCTCTATTAGAAGGTTAATCGGCTTTTAGAACGGAAGGTATGTTCATGAGTAGGTGTGTGTAGTTTGATATTTATAATTCATGTCTTCGGTATACCATATATACAAAGTGCACAATATTATTAGGATTATGATAATAGAGATAGTGAATATGGAAGATTAATTACACGATCCTAGTACATACAAGAGAACATTACCATGATTACTTTATGATTTATCTTGAAAGATTAAAAGTCAAAAGATTAAGAGTCAAAATATAAAAGATTAAAAGTCAAAAAATTAAAAAGTTGCAAAATTTAAATAAAAAGATGCAAATTTAATTAAAGAATAACATTAAAAATTAAAAAGTAGAATGAATATGTATTTTACAAACCGAAGGTCAACTCACAAACTCAGAGATTTCACAGATTTCACAGATTTCAGATTTCAGATTTATTTATCAAGCTTTTATATAGCTTATATAGTTAACGATGAATCACAAATGCTCATCTACTATTAATGAGATCTTGAAACGACGCTAGTACTAACTACTTTATATTTCAGTTTACAGTTTTCACTTTCAAAATCTTTAAACCTCATTTTTTTTATATTCAGGAAAAAATGTCCACCTCCAATAACACAGAAAGTACACCATACTATATATCCCATGTTTCTATCAACATTTAATAAATTCTGAGTATACATTTTCTATAAACATCCACCCTCACATATCTCCATCTTTTAACAATTCTTTTCCAGAAAAATGCCTGGTTAGCTCAATCGGTAGAGCGTTTGACTCTTATTAGGATATCAAAAGGCTGCGGGTTCGACCCCCGCATCGGGCTTAAAACTACGAGCGGAGCGAGTAGTTTCATTTTTTAGTATAAGTCATATTTTTTTCTCATAACTCTTTTATAAGTCATATTTTTTTTCTCATTTTTATAACTCATTTTTATAAGTAATTTATAACTCCTTTTTTAACTGGATCGTACTTTAAAATTAAGTGTACTACAAAATAACTTGATGTGTTGTTGAAATTGTTTTATGAATATACAAGAGTGTATAAGTATAAACACTGTAATAAATTACTGGAGATAATAATTCACTTATTCTGAGATTTTTTTAACTTTATCTATTTATTTCTATATATGGCTGCAAATTATCATACATTACTAAAACTATTACTAACCACTTATTCAAGAAATATCAAACTAGTATTATAAGTAGTATTCTTCTTATAAGTAGTATTCTTCTTATAAGTAGTATTCGTATTATAAATGTTCTGGTATTCATCTTATAAATCTTCATATCCTATTATCAATTTTTTCTATTTCTTTACCATGATAAGTTCTTCTCAAAATGGGCTTCGGTTTTTGATATTGAGTTTATAAATTAGGGGGTTTATTTTATTAAACCCCTAAAATGTAAACATCCAAAGTGCAAGAAAAAATCCAAACTTCAAATTTAACTGCAATTTTAACAATTTTAACAATTAACTTATACGAATAATCTTGATTATTCATCCTAAAAAGTTGATTTACGAATAATCTTATTCATCCTGAATCTAACAAGTGTATTTATTCGATTCTTTGACTTTTGATACTTTTTCATTTTTCTATCAATGGCTGCAAAATTAATTAAATAGAAAGTAAACGGAGTGGATATTAATGTTAGAATGGATAAACTAGTAATACATTGATAGAGTAAGATGTACTAAGACTTTGTCTAAAAGGTAACCCAGTTATAATATAATACACATAATACACATTACATATAATACACATAATACATAATACACATAATACCCAGATAGTACACATAATACACTTCACACGCTTATAAAATACATCAATATAATACATGAAACAATTGAGAGAAAGGGGGTTTGGTAATTAGGGGGTTTTTATTTAGGGGGTTTTTATTTAGGGGGTTTCGAATTTGGGGGGTTTTGTAATTATGGGTTTTTCAAATTTAGGGGGTTTCGAATTTGGGGGGTTTTCATTTGAGGATGCTTGTAAAATGAAATGAGTGATCAGACTGTATAGTTCTTGGTATTAAAAGTTTTTAAAATTCCAAAAATACAACTTCACAAACCTTTTGTTTTTTCAAATATCCAAGTTTACAAACTGAAAATGGGCAAAATCTCCAAAAATCAGAAAATACAATTTCAAATATTGAAAAATCAGTAAATGTTAAAGATAAAAAATGCAAATGAAAAACAAATCATCTAAAAGTATTTTACAAAATTGAAGATAAAAAGTGCAAATATAATTATACTTAATTTTACAAACTAAAGGTTTTTAAAAATCAGAAAATTCTCCAACCAATTTTTAAAATTGCAAAAAAATTCAAGAATTTTCCAAACCATTTTCATGGTGATTATTTTAACCTTTGGTTTTTAAAATTGTATTTTCTGATTTAAACCCGATTTTATCCTTATTCAATTTCAAATTAACTTGTAAATCTTTAAAAGCGATAAGTATCCATAAATGCTCCTAGTTATACAAGATATATAAGAACCTAAACATATACGGAAACCCTACTTAATATAAAACCCCTAAATTAAACATAAGCTTTGAAAAAGAAGCCTAAATCGATAGGAAACTCAGTATAGAAAAGACATAAATATAAACTAGAAAACCCCCTAAATTAACCCCCCTAAATTAACCCCCTAAATTAAAAGAACCTTTTTAAAAGAAATCAGCATTAAAAAAGGACCCGAATTCAATATAAAAAACTATAACACTTAAAAAATTAACTAGGAAAGGCCTTAAATAAGAAACTCCCTATATTCATAAGTACGTAAATTCATTAAGAAACTCAAATCCACCATATAAGATCAATTGAAAATGAGAAAATCCTGGAAACCCCTTAAATTTACAACCCCTAAATTTATACAGCCGAACTGCAAAATGACTTTAAAAAACAGAAAAACTCAATTTCTACGAGAATTTTCAGGTATAATCAAAGCATTATATTTAGAAATGTCGCGGATCTTTCATTTTTCGCAGCCAAAGGTTTAAATTGAATTCACCTAACAAGTATAAACCATTTTATACTACCTAAAGGGTTCCCTTTGGTATAACGCCCGAATTAAATATCACTCTCTATCATATATAAACGACTTTAATAAAAGAGAGGCTCGAATAAATATAAACTAGGAACCCCCTAAATTCGCAACCCCTAAATTAAAAGCCTTTAAAACCGAAACTCCCAAAATATCTAAAAACAACTCAGACCCCTTTTATATACGGAAATGCCTAAATCAGTATAAATCCAATTAAAAAAAGGTACGAAAAGGCCCGAAATAAACTGGGAAACCCCATTATTCTGTTATATGTTATATGAGGATTCTTGAGAACGAGAAATAAAAAATGAAATGAAAGGAAATAAAGAAAATAAAAAAGGAAAATAAAAAAGGAAAATGGGAAAATGGGAAAAAAGGAAAAACTCTAAATTCATAACCCCTAAATTGAACATGCATCAATGATTCTCTTTTCCAGAAAGTCAAAAATACCAAAAACCGAAAGGCCCGAAATCACTAAAAACCACACAAGCAAAAAAAAGAGACCCTTTTCTTAGCAAACGGAAAGAACCGAATTAACAAACCAGGTACCCTTATATTCACAACCCCTAAATTAGGCCCGAAATAAAAATGTCCTCGTTGTTTTGGGTACAGCGAGTGCATAGAACTACTTGGAACTACTTAGAACATTCTAATTAACTCACTAAAGAACAAATACGAAATAAACGTGAAAACCCCCTAAATTTATAACCCCTATATAATGTGAAATTTATAGGAATCTTCAAATAAGAAAACCCCCTAAATTGAAACCCCGTAAATTGGAATTGGAAACTTAGAATTTTACAAAACTTTGTAGCCAAAAATTGAAGAGTTTACAAAAATTGAATTAAAATCAGCAAATTTTCAGCAAATATTCAAAGTATTTTAAAAACCGAAGGTTTTTGAAATTGCAAATATTCAAAACCTAAAGATTTTTAAAAACTGAAGTAAAATAAGAAAAACTTCACAAACTGAAGTAAAATAAGAAAAGCCTCACAAATCTTCGGATTGTTCGGTTTTTCTGAATATTTAATCTTAAAGTTTTTCTGAATATTTAATCTTAAAGGTAATCTAAAAGTTAATCTGATTATTTAATCTTAAAGTGAATCCACCACCAATATCTACATAATCGTCTAATTTTGCAGCCAAAAAAGCTTGAATACTAGAAATGGGTTTGTAGTATAATTCTAATTAATTGTTTAAAATCATTAAAATCGCTTATACTATAAATAGCAAGAATTCTGTGGCTAATATTAATAATTATAACAATTACTTTGTAAAACTGCGCTACCAAATTTGCGCTACCAAAAATTTAGTAAAAATTTTGCAGCCAAAAATGAAGAAACAAAATTAAAGATAAAGGGGAAATATTAAAGAGTAAACATGAGAAAAGAATCCAATTTTAAAAATTGTAAATATTTAAATTAAAGGATTTCACAACTTTGGTTTTAAAATTCGTAAAATTTCAAAACCTTCAGTTTTAAAATGAAAATATTTCACAATTAAAATAGAGGCCCTTTTTTTAACATACGGAAAGGACCAAAATACAAAGGCCCTATTTATAATGAGTAACTTCTTTTAGTTAAGTACCTGCTAGAGTTTTCACATACTTAGTTTAATTACTTAGTTTTAGTTTTCTTAGTTTTAGTTTTAGTTTTCTTAGTTTTAGTTTTCTTAGTTTTTTAAACCCTTAGATTACAAAAGGCCCGAACTTCAATCTCAACAAATATTAAGAAAAGGCGCTTTAAGAAAAGAAAAGAGCCTAAATAAAAACCGGAAAGGCCCGAAATTAAACATAAAACTACTCAATTAAAAAAAAAGTGAGGCCCTTTTTTAAAGGAAACGAAAAGGCCCTAAATTAAACAAAAATCGACTATATTTAAAAAATAAGAAAGAGGCCCTTTTTTAAACAAATTAAAAGGCACGAAATAAATAAAAACTGGAAAGGCCCTTTTTCAAATAAAACACTTTAAAAAGAAAAAGAGAGGCCCTTTTTTAAAATATACGAAAAGGCCCGAATTACAAAAACCCCCAATTTTAAACCCCCAATTTTAAACCCCTAAATAAAAAACCCCTAAATTTAACTTAAACTCATCAAGTCAAAAATTGAAGTCAAAAAGTTCCAGTAATATCCTAAAAATAAAAGCAAAACCCCCTTAAATGTAAAACCCCTTAAATTTACAAAGTATAATTTACCCCTAAAAGGTAAAATAAAAAGTCTTAAAAAAATTCAAGTCAAAATATAATAATCAAAAAATTCTCGAAATTTCAAACTTCACTAGAAATTCTAAAAATTAAAAATTAAAAAATCCAAGCTGGAAAATAAAACTTTTTAAAAAGCTAAAACCCCTAATTTCAAAGGCCCTAAATTAAAAAAACGACTCAAATATAAAAAAGAAAAAACGGAAAGGCCCTTAAATTAAAAGAAAGAACCTCTTTATAAAGAAAAGAGAGGCCCTTTTTCGAATAAACGGAAAGAACCGAAAATAAACATAAATCCCCCTAAATGAAAGAAAACGATTTTCTTTAAAAAAAATAGAGGCCCTTTTTTTTAACGAACGAAAAGGCCCAAATTCAAAAATAAATAAATCATAATATTTCACAATTAGGAAAACTGAGGCCCTTTTTTTTTAGAATACAGAAAGGCCCGAAAGTCAAAACCCCCTAAATTTCAAACCCCTAAATTTCAAACCCTAAATAAAAAAGGCCCGAACTTCAATATGTAAGGCCCTAATATAAGAAAGGCCCTTTAAATGAAAGAAAACGAATCAAATAAAAAAAAGGAGAGGCCCTTTTTTCAAAAAAGCGGAAAGGCCCTAAATAAACATAAAACAGAAAGAACCGTAAATCAATATAAAACCAGTAAAGACCCCTTTTCAACATAAACGAAAAGGCCCTTTATTCAACATAAAATGACTTCTTTTTTAAAAAAAAGAGAGGCCCTTTTTTAAAAAAAGCGGAAAGGCCCGAACTAAATAAAAAACTAGGAAAGACCCTTTTTCAACATAAACCGCTTTTTCTTAAAAAAAAAGTGAGGCCCTTTTTTTTAGCAAACTAAAAGGCCCGAAAACATAAAGGCCCTATAAAACAGAAATCAATAAAAAGGCCCTTTTTAAATAAACGAAAAGGCCCGAAATCAAAGAAATCGACTTTTTTTTAAAAAAAAGTGAGGCCCTTTTTCTGAGCAAATGGAAAGGCCCGAAAATTAACAAATAAGGAAAACATAATATTTCACAATTAAGAAAACTGAGGCCCTTTTTTTTAGAATACGGAAAGGCCCGAATTTCAAAACCCCCTAAATTCAAAACCCCTAAATTCAAAAAAGGCCCTAACTTCAATACATAAGTAAAAGGCCCTAAATAAAAACTACCACGACTTTTTTTTAAAAAAAAAGAGAGGCCCTTTTTTTTAACATACCGAAAGGCCCGAAAATTAACAAATAAGAAAGGCCCTTTATTAACGAAATGGAAAATTCAGGCCCTTTTTTTTTAACATACGAAAAGGCCCAAACTAAAAAACCCCTTAAATTTTAAAACCCCTAAGTCAGAAAAGGCCCGAACTTCAGAAAAGGCCCGAACTTCACGTACTAAATAAAAGGCACGAAAATTACATACTAATCAAAAAGGCCAGAACTTCAATAAAGTAAAAGACCCGAACTTCAATACACACTAAAAGGCCCAAACTTCAATACAAGTTAAAAGGCCCAAACTTCAATATATAACAAAAAGACCTAAAAAACACCCTAACATCAACACATAAGAAAAATAGACCAGAAAAAAAATTCATACAAATTATAAAATCGCGCTACCAAATAAAAACCAGCGCTACCAAAGGGGAATAAGAAGTATATCAATCTACTATAAAACCACCTATAAAACCACCTATCAAGCTAACACACATCCACAAACCAACTAATAACTAACAAATACATATCTACATAGTAACTACTCATTTAACTAATCAATTAACTATATATCAACTATATATCAACTATATACTAACTTAAAAACTGCGCTACCAAAAAAAACGCTACCAAAAATTTCTCACTAAAAATTTCCCATTAAAATTTCGCTAAAATCCGCGCTACCAAAAAAAGGAAAAATTTTGCAGCCAAAAAAAAGACTCTACAAAAATGAAGAAAACGTGGAATTAAAAGGGAGATAAATCTACAGAAAATGGAGATAAAAGGGTGGTTTTTTGGGAATAATATGTAGAATTTGTCGTACATTTCAAAAACCGTAGGTTTTTGAAATAAGAACCTCAAAAACCTTCGGTTTTTGAGGTTTTAAAATAAAAAGTACAATTTACAAACCTACGGTTTGTAAAGTTGCAAAAAAACCTCAAAACCTTCGGTTTTTCGGTTTTCACTCACAAACCTGCGGTTTAAATACATATCTACTCATTACCTACTCAATTAACTAATATACTAACTATATACTAACTAATATACTAACAAAACGGCGCTACCAAAAAAACGCTACCAAAAAAATCTCACCAAAATTTTCTCGCTAAAATCCGCGCTACCAAAAAAAGGAAAAATTTTGCAGCCAAAAAAAAAGAACTACAAAAATGAAGATAAAGTGGAAATAAAAGGGAGATAAATCTACAGAAAATGAAGATAAAAGGGTGGTTTTTTGGGAATAATATGTAAAATTTCAAAAACCGAAGGTTTTTGAAATAAAAAGTACAATTTTACAAACCGTAGGTTTGTAAAATTGAAAAAACTCGAAAACCTTCGGTTTTCGAGGTGTAAAATTGCAAAAAACTCGAAAACCTGCGGTTTTCTCGGAAAACTCACAAACCTCCGGTTTGTTCGAACCTCGCTTCGCTCGGTTCAATCCTGCTGCACCTTCGCATAACTCGGCGGCCTCAACCTCCTCACCACCCCCCTTCCAACCCCCACCGGAACCAAACTCACCCCCAAAACCACCAACCCCTCCAAAACCAAACCCCCCTCCACCTCAAAGTACTCTCCTAACATCGGAATCGACCCTATATAAACCATAAACGTGATAATAAGCGTACTAACCATGATTCTATTCCACTTATTAATCTGTAAAGCAACCATAAACAACTCGTTGAATACTAAACACGAAAAAGAAAGAGCAACCATTTTCAAGTCCTCTTCAAAAACTTGTGAAATAATTTGTATAGAAATTCCTTGATAAACGGATATTCCCACCCATATAAAAAACGTTTTATACGAAAGACCAGTCAATTCCTTATACAACTCCGGATACAACCTCGTTAAATGTTCATCTACATCGCAATCCAAAGTCAAAGAAAACACAGGAGCCATGGTATACAAAGTAGAATAACCAACCATTAACCAGCCTTGATATAACGCCTCAGGTTCAAACCCAGAACTTACCAGGAAAACCAATTGCGCTATACTAACCAAAAGACCTCTATGAATCACAAATTGGCCTAATTTGGCTGAACGTTTATACGAATTCCGTCCATGCCACAAAAGCAACTTCAGAAGAAAACAGAATTGGGTAATACTGAAATCCGCAGCTAGAGACGCCTGTTTTCCTTCTTTTCCTACAATTCCAACTCCAACATCCGCGCTTTGGATCATACTAACGTCGTTTCCTCCGTCTCCTATACAACAAACGCGTTTTCCTGTGAATTCCCGGATAAGAAGCGCAATATCGGCTTTTTGTTGAGGAGTACAGCGGCACGCAATTACTGAGGGTAATTCGGAAACAACGGAGAAGAATTCCGCGCGGAAATGCGCCATATACACCAAAAGGGATTCGCCGTCGATTAGAAGACATGCGTTCTTGTTCCGAATTAGGTAATCCAACTGCGCAAGCGCAAGTTCGGGATGAACTTTCGTAATCTCATGAACATATTGACCTCTTGAAACCAATCTTGCGCTTATAGAAACGCATTTCGCAGTTTCCACTTTATCTCCAGTTAACATCCATATTCTAATACCCGCATTACGTAACAATTCGATCAGAGACTTTACATCTCTTTGGAGTTTATCTTCTACTCCTGTAAGTCCAAGAAGTTCTAGATCTTTTTCCAAGAACTGGGAAATAACTCGTTGGATTTGGATTTCTCTTTCTTGGAGAGAAAGAGAAGCTTCTTTATATTTCTTTGAAAACTCTTTAAACGAGTTCATTCCTATTTTCTTCCTCCCTATAACCAAAGTTCTTAACCCTTCCCTAGCCATATTTCCCGTTTCCTCATCTAACCAATCGTTGGAAACTACGATTTCCCGCATAACCGTATCTGCTCCTTTTTCTAGAAACCAGATATCCGAGTTATCCTTGATTATTAAGCCCATACGTTTTGTATCGGAGTTAAAAGGAAAAGTATAAAGAATTTCATAGGAGAAAACGGAATTACTGGGAATATGAAGAAGCGAAATGGAGTTACGATCTCTTTTAAATAATTTTAATCCTACCATTTCCGTAAACTTAACTATAGCGATTTCATCCGGAGAAGCCGCTTGGTAAGTTATTTCCTCGTTTTCATAACTCGGAGTCACGTTATGACAAAGAGCTAGGGTTAAAATCAACTCACATACTTTATTTAAGCGTTTTTCGGAAAAGTTCTTTACATAATCACTTACTATATCAAGGGATTCTCCGGAATAACTGATACTTCCGAGATGGAGTTTCTTTAATTCCATTTCGTTTTGCGTTAAAGTTCCGGTTTTATCGGTAAGTAGGTATTCTATTCTTCCGAGATCTTCCGGAATTGTAGAAGTTCTAACTACCGTTCCCTCGATTTGAAGATCTTTTTGGATTTGAGAGGCGTAGACGGATTTAGCCAAATCAAGATTTACCCGTAAAGAAACCGGAATTATCGACAGAAAGAGAATAAGAAATTTGAGAATATCAAGGTACCAGGACTTTTTTAAGGGAAATCCTTGAAGAAAAACGAGCGAAAACGAAAGAAGAAAAACGAAAAGACATAAAATCTTTGTGATTTTGTTAATTTCGAGTTCGAGAAGACCCGTTTTTACCCCGGA
This sequence comes from Aciculoconidium aculeatum, assembly GCA_030579395.1. Lineage (NCBI taxonomy): Eukaryota > Fungi > Ascomycota > Pichiomycetes > Serinales > Debaryomycetaceae > Aciculoconidium > Aciculoconidium aculeatum. The sequence continues at coordinate 47,207 of JAKTQU010000020.1, forward strand.
TTTCGTCGTATTCATCGCTTGCCGGGTATTTAGACCGGTATATATGATGATTCCTATGGCATTTCCGGAAGCTAACACCGTATTAGCCCAAAGAGTTTGGTCGATTGAAAGCGGAAACTCGGTATTCTGGGTTATGAGTTTTCCATTAAAGGAATGGATTGATTTTCCGGGTTTTTCGGCAATGATTTTGATGTTTTTAAGGTCGGTGAGGTTTTGTGTAATATTCAAGGAACTCCGGAGTTTCCAGTCGGTTTCCCCGTCGAGCTGGTCGGTTTTGATGAATGCCTCCCCGGAAGTCTCCGAGGTTTGTAGGAGAATCATATCTGCAGGCACCCTCGTATCTTTGAAAAGCCGGACAATATCCCCGGTTCTCAAGTTTTTCAGCGCGACCATATTACTAGTACTAGTAATATTACTAGTAATATTATACACCTCATATAAATCATTATTCTGATCTTTATCTCTTCTTCTTCTTGCTAAATCGTCTCCAGCTTCTTTCATCATGGTAACAGTAAGTACAAACCCTAATGGTACGATATACGAGGAAAGATATCCTATACGTAATTGAGGAATTGCCTGGGATAACGCCACCAATAAAAAGTATAAATTGAAAAAGAACTTGAATTGCTCGTAGAGAATAATCGGTACGAATGTAATCGGGTTATACTTTGCATTAGATACCTCATTCGTTACATTACTCTCACATCCCGGATAAACACATACATCGCTAGTTTCTGCTTCTCTCTCTAAATCCTTTTTTGCCTCTATAAAGAACTGAAGAGTCCATTGGAGCCACGAGGTTAGAGAGCGGGTTCGTTGAGGGTAAGCGGGAGCTACGATTGATGCGATTGATGAGGAGCGGGAGGGAGATGGAATTAGGGGGGTCGAGTCGGAGGGTTGGATCGGGAGGAGCGGGATGTTGAGCGTGGCGTTGGTGAGGGCCTTGTCGAGGGAGGTGTCGAGGTCTTCAAAGGAGTCGCGCATCGTAGATGAGCGGAGCGAATCTACGATGGTGTAAGTAGACGAGCGGAGCGAGTCTACGTGGATTAATGAGTAGATTAGCGTAGTAATCTACGTGGATGTATAATGAGTAGATAGTGAATCTACGAGGAATACAGAGGAAAAGATAGCGAGGAAAAAAGAGAATGGTGAGAAAAAAGAGAGTTAGGGAGAGCGAGAAAAGAGAGTTAGTGAGGAGAGCTAGGGGATGTATAGAGCGAGAATAGGGAGAAAAAAGAGGAAAGGAGAAAAATAGGGAGAACGCGGGAAAGAGAGTTGGGAGGAGTTAGGGAGAGCGCGGAAAATGAGAGGGAGAAAAAAGGAGAGTTGAGAGGAGAGTTGAGAGGATTAGGGAAAAAAGAGAGAATGGGAGAAAAAATAACGAGATAAAAATGAGAATGGCGAGAAAGTGCGAGAAAGAGAGTTAGGGAGAAAAAGAGATCAAGGAAAAAGAATGGGGAGAAAATGCGAATAGGGAAAAAGAGCCAGAACATGCGAATAGGACATTAGGGAAAATAGAGAGAGCGGGAAAGGGATATGGGAGAAAAAAGGAGAATAGAGAGAAAATGAGAAAGGAGGATTAGCGGGAAAGCGAGAAAAAAGAGAGAGAAAAAGAGAACTGAATAGCGAGAAAAAGAGAGAAAGGAGAAAAAGAAGGATTGAAAAAAGGAGAATTAAAATGAGATTGGGGAGGAAAAAGAGAAATTGAGAATAGGGGGAAAATGAGGAAAATGTGATTAGCGAGAGAAAGGAGAATTGAGAGAGTGGAAGGGTAGGGAGAAAATGAGATTAAGGAGAAAAAAGGGGGAAAAGAAAGAAAGCAAGGGATATTAGCGAGACAAAAGGAGATTTAGAAAATGAGATTAGGGAGAAAGAGCGAGAAAATGAGCGAGAAAGGGATATTAGGGAGAAAATGAGAATAGCGAGAAAATGAGAATAACGAGGAAAAGAGCGAGTTAGAAAATGTGATTTGGAGGAAAAAGGACAACTATAAAGTGAGAATAGCGAGAGAAAGGAGAATTGAGAGCGTGAAAATGTGATTATGGAGAAAAAGAAGGAGAGCGATATTAAGGAGAGGGACATTAAGGAGAAAGAGCTAACATGAGAATAACGAGGAAAGGAAATGGGGAGCGAGAAAATGAGAATAGAAAAAATAGCAAGGAAAGGAGAATAACGAGAAAAGAGTTAACGAGGAAAAGGAGAAAGGGATATTAGGGGAGAAAGGGGGAAAAGAAGAATACCGAGAAAAAGACCTGTATTGAGAATAACGAGGAAAATGCGAGAATGAGATTAGGGAGAAAAATAGCGAGAAATGAAGATTAGGGAAAAAACGAGATTAGGGAAAAAACGAGATTAGCGAGAAAACAATATTAGCGAGAAAACGAAATCACCGAGAAAAACAATATTAGCGAGAAAATAAGAATAACGAGAAAATGAGAATTACCGAGAAAATGAGAATAACGAAAAAACAATATTACCGAGAAAATGCGATCCACGAAAATGCGATCAAAAGAATTTCTAGAATTCCATTCCTGACGATTCGGAACCACCGGATCAATCACAATCACATAATAAACTCCATAGCCCACCAGAACCTGCCGTATTTAACAATGCTGGCATTTCGAAATACGAACAATACGAATCACAATACGAACAAATACGAAAACTGACGAGAAATAGTCGATCCTTATAACCAGGGTAATCAGAAGATCAATAACTCATCAATAGTATACTATCTACTACGTTAAAGACTGTATAGTATACTCATAATGAAATATTCCATTTCTAGTTGTTTTACATTTGCAGCCAAAAAAGTATACGTCAGAAAATTGTGTATGAATTTTTATACGCAAAAATTTAAAGTATAAATTTTTATACATCACAAATTTAGTGTATAAATTTTTATATGCAAAAAATTTAGTGATAATTTTTTATACGCAAAAAATTGTATATTATTCCTCTTAAAAAAGATGGTCCCTAGCAGGATCGAACTGCTGATCTCGGCGTTATTAGCACCGCGCCTTAACCAACTGGGCCAAGGGACCGATTTCTTGAAATTTGGGGAAGACGGGGAAATATATATAGGGAGAGAAGATGACGTAATGGCTTAGAAAGGTAATAAAAAAAGTCTAACTAATAAGATACAAGTAATATAGTAAGAGTAATATAGTAATTACGAATTATGCCACCTCAATTCGTCGCTACGCTCCGAATTTCGGTAAGACCGTTCTTGGTTTCCACATCCCATAAGCATCTAGAACATTCGGAATACACATCACTATACAAACAACCAACAATTTGGAAGTGCATTCTGCAAACAAATTGATCAGACCATCGATGAAAGCTTCTTGGAATTGTTGTAAGGAGATTTGAATGTGACTTATACACAAGAGAAGTAATGCAATTCCCGCTAATGTAGTGAAAGCCAGAAGCATGATCACGCCTTTGTTTAGGAGTGTATTTCGTTGGTCGAGTGCATGGACTTCACACGGTTCGAAGCATGTGCATTTGGTCATAATGTAAGTAGATAAGTAGAATTATATGTATATATTGTATGGATATAAATTGGTAGTAAAAATGGTAGCGCGTTTTTTGGTAGCGTAATTTTGGTAGCGCATTTATTTTGATAGCGTAAATTTGGTGGCGAAAATTTGGTAGCGTAAATTTTGGTAGCATAATTTTGGTGGCAAATTTATTGGTGGCAAATTTATTGGTAGCGCAATTATTATGGTGGCGCAATATTTGTTACTAGTATTTGTTATGGGACTTGTTATTAGTATTCTAGTATTCTTAGTATTAGAAGATTTGAGTTTCTGGAAATGCAAGAGATGGTAGAGTGTAAGGAGGATTTTGATGAAGTTGATTGTGATTAAGTTGATGGTGATTATTTTGATTATTTCTGATTCTCGCTATTTTCTCACTATTCTCGAATTTTGATTCTCGCTATTTTCCGGGTTTTCTCGTTAATTCTCGCTATTCCCATTTTCAGGTTCTCGCCAATTCTCGCCAACTCTCACTTTTTCTCGCTATTCCCATTTCTCGGTATTTTAATTTTCTCGCTATTTCCCGCCAACTTTCGATATTTCCCGCTAATTTCCATTCCCTCTAATTCTCTCACTAATCATATTTTCTTGCTAATTTCCATTACATTTCCCTCTCATTCTCGCTATTCTCTCGTTATTTCCCGTCATTTCAAAGGCCGGTCTTAAATACTGAGAAAGTGTCATGTAATCTCCAATAGAGATACAAACAATGAATAGTAATTTTTTTAAAAAATAACATATCTGTTGCAGTTCGGGCCTTTTCCTTGCTATTTTCTCGTTAATTCTCGGTAATTCCTATTCCCATTTCTCGCTGTTTTTCGCCAATTCTCACTTTTCTCGTTATTCACATTTTTTTCTCGCTAATTCACGTTCCAGTCTCATCTTTTTCTCGCTAATTCCCATTCCAGTCCTATTTTTTTCTGGCCATTTCACATTTTTTGTCGCTATTTTAATTTTCTCGCTTTTCTATTTCTCGCCTTTTCTCGCCTTTTCTCGCAATTTCTCGCCACTTTCTCATTTTTTCTCGCTATTTTCCCTTTCCCTTTTCCTTTTTTCTTTCCTTTTCTTCCTTTTCTCACTTTTCTTTCCTTTTCTTATCTTATCAACAAAATACCACCTTCATATCAGATAACCTTCAAGAGAAGAAGAATAAGAAGAAGGAAAATACAAATCAAATCAAATAAAATAAATCAATAAAAGAATAAAATAAATCAATAAAAGAATAAGACCAAATAAATCAATCAAAATCAATCAAATAAAATTCAAATCAAATCCAAAATCAAAAAATTCCACTCAAAATTAAATAGCGAGAAATCTCCAAATCCACAACTCAAATTTACAACTCCAAATTTCCAAATCCAATCCATCCACATGACATCCCTTTCCGAGCTCTCCTCCCGACAAACATCCCTAACCAACACGTTTCCTAAGAAACTCGTTCATTACTTCTCCCTTTTATTCACGTCCAACCGCCTAGAACAACACATTCTCGCCACAGAACCCAATGATTGCTCGTTAATCGCGAAATACACGTCGGTAGTGGAAATCTCCCTAACTAAACTTTCCATCTCCTCTGTTTCTCTAGCTTCTCTTCATATTCCTCATCCATTAGGATTCGAAAATAGCCCTATAGTTGTGTTTATACACGGATTAGGAGGGCAGATGTCGCAGTTTGAGCCGATCATGTCGCTTCTTTCGCAGTGCTGTGAAATTATGTCGCTCGATCTTCCAGGTTTTGGAAATTCGAAAATTCATTTTTCGCAAAATAAAAGTGAAACGATTTTTACAAAAAGGGAAAAAAATAAAATTTCACAAAGTATAAGCAAAATGAAATGGAGCGATTTCGAAACAGATAATATAGTAAATGTATTATACGAGTATATTCAGCAAAATGTGGATTCTAATAAGAAATTGTTATTGGTTGGACATTCAATGGGAACTCATTTGTGTATAAAGTTGGGAAATTTGTATGAGGGAAGGGTAGAGGGAATGGTTTTGATGGGAGTTCCGGAAATAGAAGGAATACCTGGAATATCGTCAGATATTCCAGGTATTTCTGATATTTCTAATATTTCTGATAATTCTAATATTTCTGAAGATATTTCTGATATTTCTGATAATTCTGAAGATAAAGATATTTCTAATATTTCTTCTAATATTTCTTCTAATATTGAAGATATTCCAGATATTAAAGATACTTCTAATATTTCTTCTAATATTGAAGATCCTAAAACTATTCCAGTGAAAAGAAAAAATCAAAAAACCCCGAAAACCCCTAAAACCCCAAAATCCCCGAAAACCCCGAAAACCCCCTTAAACTCAAAAACCCCCCAAATTTCCATAAATCCGAAAACCCCCCAATTTTCCACCCCCCAATTTCCAAAACCCCTGAAAATAAAAACCCCCCAAACCCCCCAAATTCAAATAAACTCAAAAACCCCCCAAATTGCTATAAAACCGAAAACCCCCCAATTTCAAATAAATCCAAAAACCCCCCAAATTGCTATAAAACTGAAAACCCCCCAAATTCAAAAAACCTCCCTCATTTTCACAATCTTCACATACTTCCCGTTCCTCTTTAACCTCTTTAGAATATGGGACCGGCTCGAAGGCCTTAATTCCGCGAGTGTTAAGCGGCAACTTTCGCCCCATGACTCTTCAATTTACGTAAAAACACGTCAAATGCGCTGGAATATGGATACTAATTCGGGAATAGTTCTTCGGTATATCCGAGGATTCCAACGAGCAAGTTATTCCGAGCTTATATCTGCGATTTCCAGGTATAATGATAACCCTGAAGACCCCAAAGTATACGAGAAAACACTTATTATAGGGGGTGTAGACGATGTATTAACCCCTATAAGTGTTTTAGAAGAATTAAAAGTACCTGAGATTTCCAGAAAAACCGCTTTCTTGAAAATAAATAACGTGGGCCATTCTATGCTTCTTTCTAAACCCGAGTTTATAAGTGGAATGATTCTTAATCATTTAGAATCGAAGTTTCCAGAACGTTTACATTTATCTCCTTCTTGGGTTCTTCAGGAAAAAGCAAAGATTTCAGGAGATAAATGGGGTTTAAAAAATGAACAGAAATGGTTGGCCTTAAATCCGATATCAAGTAGTATAATTAGAAATACCGAAATCGCACCTTTATTAGGAATGAAAACTTTAAGAGAAGAAGATCCAATTCATTCTCCGAAAGTTCTAGAAGCCTCTTCCAAGATTATTGCGATTATTGATATTTCCGCAGATATTCCGCCGTATAATCCGAAATCCTTTGAAAAAATTAAGTACTATAAATGTTCCACTGTTTCAAAAGTGGTTCCGGATCAAAATGCTATAAGAAGATTTATCCGGTTAATAGAGGATATTCTACAAGAAAATACCCAGGAAAACCCGGTAATAGGGGTCCATTGCCATTACGGGTTTAATAGAACGGGTTTTCTCATTTGTTGTTATTTAATAGAGAAATTGGGTTGGTCCGTAAAAGAAGCAGTAGAGGGGTTTAAAAGAGCAAAACCCCCCGGAATTAAACATCCTCATTTCGTGGATGCCTTGTATGTGAGGTATGGCGGTTGAAGGTTTGAGGTTTGAGGTTTTTATGGTTTGAGGTTTTTATGGCTTTTTTTTATGTTTTATGTTTTACGTTTGTTTTTTTTGTTTGATGTTTTTTTTTGTTTTACGTTTTTTTTTGTTTTAATATTTTTGATTGTTTTACGTTTTTTTGTTTTTTACGTTCTTTACATTTTTGATAATTTTGAAGTTTTATGTTTTTTACGTTTTTTACGTTTTTTGTTTTACTTTTTTCTCTTTTGTTTTACTTTTCTCTTTTGTTTTACTTTTCTCTTAATATTTTGTAGATGTATAAATATAATAAATATAATAAGATAAATATAATAAATATAATAAGATAAATATAAATATAATAAGATAAGTATAAGAAATATAAGAAGATAAATATAATTAAGAGGGAAAAGGCCCGAACTTCATAGAAAAAGGCCCGAAGTACAATAATTAAAGAAAAGACCCGAACTGCAATAATTAAGGAAAAGGCCAGAACTTCAACATAGTTTACAAAAAGGCCCGAACTGCAATATTAAATAAAAAATGGGTGCAAAAATTGAATGAAAAAATTGATTGCAAAAATTGAATATAAAAATTGGATGCAAAAATGGATTTAATTGAATTTATAAAGAGTAAAAACTGTAGAAAATTCATAAATTTAAAAACACATAAATTAATTAACTCATAAACACTAATAAAAGGACTATCAATTTAACTGAAAGAGGGTTTAGTTGTAGTTTTAAGCGCAAAAAGGGGGTTAAAGATAAACGTAAAATGAGGAATTGCTAGATAAAATTAACAAGGGAAAGAACTTTACAATTGGTTGAAAATTATACGGACTCGAAGCCTTCGGTTTGTAAGGTGTTTTTAATGAATCTATTCTATACACTATTCAATTATATAAGGCCCATCATAGAAAGACCCGAACTTCAGCTTCAACAGTATGAGGGAAAAGGCCCTAACTTCACTATAGCAAAAAAGACCAGAACTTCATAGAAAAAAAGGCCAGAACTTCAATATATATGAGGGAAAAGGCCCGAACTGCAATAATTAAAGAAAGGCCCTCACTTCAACAAAGTTTACGAAAAGGCCCGAACTTCACGAAAGGCCCGAACTGCAACGTAAAGTGAAAAGGCCGAATATAATTTGCTTTATTCTTTGTAGTTATTCTATAAATTTGGCTTACACTTTAGTTATTATCTAATAAGCATAGTTTTTTATATTAGATTAAATTAAGTGATAAAATGTATTTTCTTATTTTTGATTTTACTGGAATTACTGTGAATAAAAGGGAAAAATGAAAAAGAAGCGTTATTTTAGCTAGTACTATTCTATATCGTATCCAAGGTATAATATAGCCAGTTTCACATTTATAATTACAGGATACTCCTATTACTTATAACATTTATATAACATTTATAACCCTTATATAACATTTATATACAACCCCTAATTTCAAAACCCCCTAAAAATATCAAAAAAAAAATCAATTAAAAAACCCCTAATTTTCCAACCCCTTTTTATAATTCCATTATAACTCCATTATAACCCCGAATTTGATAAAACCATAACAATTACATTAATCAGTATATCAGAGATTGTTACTCTTATATATTATATGTATTATATATGATTCACTAATAAAATAATAAACTTATAAAAATACACTATACACTTATCGAGGAGAAATCTCCTTATCCTAATTTCAAAGAATTAAGAGTAAAAAATAGAATACACTTAATTTGTAATAACTAGTAATTTGATTATATAGTTATCTGTATTAGTTATCTATATTACTAATGAAGTGAATAATAGTGGACGGGAAGTAAAACCCGCAGATACGGCTGGTTCTACTTTTCTACCAATCATATTTCATTTTCACAAAAGGACTTAATAAAGTCAAATTTGCAGCCAAATTATAAAGTGGCTTTTAAAGAAAGGAATATTATAAAGGTCCCATATAACTGGTGTGTTACACGTTTGTTACGTCTTTGTTTCAACGTCATTAATTAGGTCAACGTCATTAATATGTTGGTTTTCTTAAGTTCATTAATTAATTTCATGGAATTAATTAAATTAATTTTTCAGTAATTTGAATTTTCAAAAAAAAGATCATGAAATTAATTTTGAATTTTTCAGAATTTTAATTTTTCAGAATTTGAATTTTTCAGAATTTGAATTTTCACATTTTCACATTTTCAAATTAATTTTAATTTTCACATTTCTGGTTTTCTTTTCAAAAAGTACAAGTAATATTAAGTAAAAATACAATATTAAATAAAAGTAATATCAAGTAATAAAACTATCAATTAATATCAAGTACAATGACATACTCTCTGGAGTTTAGTTAAGGAGTTTAGTTAAGGAGTTTAGAGTTTAGTTAAAGAACCTTTTTCAAATGCTGGTTCTTTCAAAGAACACTTGATACACAAATCAAACGACCCAGCAACATGGCTTATAGAATCCCTGATGGAAAGTCTTGAATACTTTAAGTGTTTTAGTTTTTACGACTTCTCTATTTTCACATTCCCTTTTACTTTATTTCGTATTTCCTTTATTTCGTATTTCCTTCATTTATTTATTTACATTCCCTTTCATTCTCTTTCATTCTCATTCTCTTCTCTTTAACCAGCAACACAAAGCTGTTACTACTTGAAGACCCATTAACCCCTTGTAATAACCCACGTTGGTGACTTTTAACCTTTTACTTTTTTTTTGTTTCCAAATTGTTATGTATAGGATTTAAGCAATGTAAGAACAAGATAACAAGGAATATATCTTCTTGTGTGCTGGATATCAATATAAATACGTTCATTTCCGGATAGTAAAGAAGATTAAGAAACATCCAGAAACATTCTTGATACATAGACAGTATTCATTGATACATATCTTGTTTAATATTCATTGATACATATACTATCTAAGATCCATATCATTTTAATATCAATACTATCTATTTGATATCAATACTATTACTATCTATTTGATATCCATATCCTTTTAAATATCCATATCCTTTTAATATCCTTATCATTTTCATATTCATTTAAATTTCAATTGCCTTTAAATTTTCATTTAAATTTCCACTTAAATTTCCATTGATACATATAATACACATACTATTAATATCCATTTAATATCCATTTAATATCCATTTAAATTTAAGTATCCTTTAATATCCTTTTAAGTATCCATTAATATTCATTTAAATTTCACTTATCCATACTATTATTAATATCCATACTATTAATATCCATCCAATACTATTTAATATTCATTTAAGTATCCATACTATTAGTAATATTCATTTAAGTTTCCATACTACTTAAGTTTCCATTAATATTCATTATCCATACTATTAATATTCACTTAACTTCCTTTTAAATATCCATTAATATTTAAATATTCACATAAATTTCACATAAATTTCCATAAATTTCACATAAATTTCCAAAATCCAAATTCATCAAAAAAACATATTTCATCAAAAAAAGATTTAATATTTTCCTTTAATATTTTCCTTTAATATTTTCCTTAATATTTCCTTAATATTTCCTTAATATTTCCTTAATATTTATTAATATTCATTACTTAGTATCCATACGTTCTTATGAAATTCGGCGAATCTCTAAACGACGGGCTCGTTCCCGAATGGCAGGATCTTTATATAAACTACAAAAAAGGAAAGAAACTAATTAAAAAAGTGAAAACCGATGAACATTTATTAAAAGTCCCGAAAAATACTTATGGTAGTAATACCAATAACGAGTTTCTGGAATGGCTAAATCTCGAACTTTCAAAGGTAGATACCTTCTTTAAGGAAAAGGAAATGGAAGCTTATACTCGTTTTTTACTTATTCAAGATCAATTATACCAATTACGAGATCATAAAGCGAGTAAAGAGAAAAGTACGAAATCCGCTCAAAATAACGATTTAGCGTATCATACTAAGAATATTTTCTCGATTTTCGATAAATTGGAACTTCCAACTTTACCTTCAACTAAGTTTTTGGAAAAATGGAAAAATGAAATAGCTACAGATCCTATAAGTTTGGAAAATCAAATAAGAAACGGGGATATCGAAATGGAAGATGAGGATTTTGAGGATGAGGATTTTAACGATTTGAGTCTTTCGGTTCATTATTCGAATAATGAGAATTTAGCCGAGTTTAATTTGGAAAATAATAATTTAAATTCAATCACTTCAAATAATTCAAATCATTTGAATTTGAATTTGAATTCGAATAATATTTTTGCAAATAATTTAAATAATTCGAATAATTCGAATTTAAATAATTCGAATAACTCCAATTTAAATTCCAATTTAAATTCAAATAACTCAAATCCAAACGAATATTATCCAAATAATTTAAATAACCAGAATTCCAATTTTTACCAAAATAATCAGAATAATCAAAATTCCTCAAATAATCAAAATTCCTCAAATTATCAAAATTCCAATTTTAACCAAAATCCAAATAACTCCAATTTTAACAATTTAAACTCAAATTCCTCAAATAACCAGAATAACAATTATAACAATTTAAATAACCAAAATAACTCGAATTTTAACCAAAATAACTCCAATTTTACTTCAAATAACTCGAATTTTAACCAAAATCAAAATACTTCAAATAACCAAAATCCAAATAACTCAAATTTTAACCAAAATTCCTCAAATAACTCAAATTTAAATCAAAATGAAAATACTCCAAATTCCTCAAATTCAAATAATTTAAACTCGAATTTTAATCAAAATAACTCAAATAACTCAAATTCAAATCAAAATAACTCAAATAATTATAACAATTCAAATAACTCAAATTCCTCAAATAACCAAAATTCCTCAAATTTAAATCAAAATCCAAATAACTCAAATTCCTCAAATAATCCAAATAACTCAAATTTAAATCCAAATTCCTCAAATAACCAAAATTCCTCAAATAACCAAAACTCAAATTCCTCAAATCCCAATCCAACTCTAAATAACTCAAATTCCTCGAATCTCCACCGAACTATAAACCACCGCGATTACACCACCAAACCGTTTTCCGTTCCTTATTTATACGCACGTAAACAACTCAAAGAAGCTTCACTTGAACATTACCGGGCTCTTAGTCTTTTAAAATCGTACCGAGTTCTTAATCGAACTGCTCTTCGGAAAATCACCAAGAAATTCGATAAAGTGGCGAGAACAAGTTTATCCGAAAGTTTTATGAGAAAAGTGGACGTTTCTTATTTCCAAACAAGCGATTTAGTGGATAAATTGATAAACCACGTGGAAGAACTTTATATCGCGTTTTATGATCCGGAAAATACAGATCGTAAAGTTTCTTTGGAGAAACTAAAGAGTATAGCTTATGCTAGTGAGGTGAGGAAACCTACGTATTATAAAAGTTCTTTTTCCAGTGGTCTCTTTTTAGGGTTTTCTATTCCTTTACTAGGTTTAGGAATATATAAAGGAGTTGGTTCTAGCTCTTTATTACAAGTATGGGCTGGATTTTTTCTTCTTAACCTTATGATGGTTTTATTTGGAGTGAACTTGATGGTTTTCGATGAGTTTAAAATTAATTATAAATTCATTTTCGAGTTTGATGTTTCTTCTGTTCTTAATTATAAGCAGTTTTTGGTATTTCCGACTTTTTCTATGTCCTTTTTATCGATTTTGGTTTGGTTTTCGTTTAATAATTTCTGGGAACAATTTCCGGGCCGAGATTGGCCGTGGATTTTCTTTGGCACGTTAATTGTGCTTTTCTTATATCCGGGAAAACACTTCTACGGAGATAGCAGACGCTGGCTCCAGGTTTCTTTATGGAGATTACTCCTTTCGGGGTTTTATCCGGTGGAATTCCGGGACTTTTTTCTCGGAGATATCCTCTGTTCATTAACTTATACCATGGGAAATCTCTCCTTTTTCTTTTGTCTTTATTCAAATGGATGGAGGGAAAATACATGTGGATCTTCTAAAAGCCGATTGATGGGGTTTTTCAGCACTTTACCTTCGATAATGAGATTATTACAGTGTATTAGGAGATACATGGATACCGGAGATTACTTTCCGCATTTGGCTAATATGACGAAATACGGAGTTTCCACGGTTTACTATGTTTTACTTAGTGTTTACAGAATCAACCGAACTCCCTCGAATCGCGCGGTTTTTATCCTTTTTGCTTGTATAAATTCGGTATACTCGTGTTCCTGGGATATAATCATGGATTGGTCGTTGATGCAATCTGGCTCTTCTCACTTTCTTCTTCGTTCTAATTTATTCTATAAACCGGTTTATTATTATTTGGCTATTATTAGTGATGTTATTTTACGTTTTCAGTGGATTTTCTATGCCTTTTTCGCTAACCAAATCCAACAACTGGCCGTAACGAGTTTCTGTATAGCTTTAGCGGAAATTCTCCGAAGATTTATCTGGATTTTCTTTAGAATGGAAAATGAACATTGCACGAATGTGATTTTATTTAGAGCGTCGAAAGATTCGCCGCTTCCTTATCCGATTTCAAATAACGTGGAAAAGGCTATAAAGAGATTAGTGAGTTTGAAATGCGATGCGAAATTGCCGAGAAAACGGTCTACGCTTACGAATATTAGCGATACCTTGAATAAGGCGCATATAAAGGATTTCCAGAGAAGGAAAACGGTGGTTTCTCTAGATGATAGTGAGGAGGAGTGATCTTGTATATATATTAGTATTTATATAGTATATAGAATAAGATAAGTATAGTATTTATTAGTATAGTAGTATATATTAGTTAAGATATGTATAGTATATATAGTATGTATATATATTAGTTAAGATAAGTATAGTATATATTAGTATATAGTATAAAATAAGTATAGGAAAAGGCCCGAACTGCAACAGAAAAAAATAAGATCCGAACTTCAATAGTTAAGAGGAAAAAGGCCCTAACTTCAATATATAATTGAGAAAAGGCCCGAACTGCAATATTTAAGGAAAGGCCCGAACTGCAATAGTATAAGGGAAGGGTAATATACTATATGATTATAATTTCATACTTATCTTTTTTTTTGTAATATACTATGAAGCAATTTATTTCCATTTTACTTGATTAACATTTTTTTATTTTCTAATTTATCGATGTATATAAATTATACTTATAAGTATCATATCTAGATTCCTATGTATATATCTGTATAGGTTTAATTTTAGTTACTTTAGAATATCTTAAATATATACAGATTCATTTATTATTTTATCATACCATACTTTAGTATATAGTATATACTATACACTATAATGCTGTATATTGGTATACTTCATCTTATCATCTTAAACTCAAGAAAAGCGACTCAAATTAAGGAACTACTAAATAGCTTATAACTTGATTCTAGATTGTGAATTATCCCAAATCCTGGTATAAAATAAACTTCTTCAATTCCGATATACTAAAAATTTCATTTTTGGCTGCAAAATCCATGCGAATTTTTATATTACATTTATCAAAAAGAAGAATATTAATAAATTATGATAAGCATTCATCAACTTATATATTATTACTAGCTAAATATTATTTAAATATTATTTAAATATTCTAAATCTAGAAAATCTCTAATAGGGATGAATAGATGAATATCAAAAATGTAAGGATTTTTATATATTAACTTAATGCTGTAAAACTGCAAATGTGTTTATTAAAGATTTCATCCCATGATTGTTATTAAATAATCAATATATAATTAGTATTTTAATATTAAATAACATTTTGTGACTTTTTTCTTTATCTATTTAATACTTTTTTCTATTTAATACTTTAAGTATAATTATACAACTGATGCTTAGCGTCTAATTTTAGAATCAAGGCTTGTTAAGTTTAAGAATGGCAATGGTTTTAAGAAAATTATATAATGGTAGGATTGTTTCTTTTCCTTGTTTTCAATTTAATATTGCTAATAATCATATCTAAAAAAACCCTAAATAAAAAACCCCTAAATAAAAAACCCCCTAAAAAAAACTAAACTCCTAAATAAAAAACCCCTAACCCCCTAAATTATAAAAACCCCAAATATATAAAATACACGGTTTGTGAAGTATCTTCATTTACGAGTCTTTCTTTTATCCTGAATTTATTTTGCTGTAAAATTATTTATCGTTTTCTAATTGCTATTTCACTATTTCACTTGCTAATCGTTAACATAAATTGAAAAATAATCACTTAATGAGTTTTAGTATACGATCAATATAAATCACTAACTAAATAACTATAACTATAATATAACCTCACTATACTCCCTGGAATAAATGAATGCTTCGATTACTCTTGATTCTCATCCTAAGACTCAACATTTACATGTGTTTATATGTAATTTGCTGCAAAAAGTATAAAATTGCGAATGAAAATATAAATTAAAGAATAAATAAAGCAAAGTTTCAGAATTTGAAAATAATTCCTATTTTTAATAGTAATGAACCTGTAATTCCTGGAAGAGATAAAAACTTCCCATACTATGAATTCTCTTTCTTCTCTTTAGTTTTCTCTTTCTTCTCTTTAGATTTTTCTCTCCTCTGTTTAAGTTCCTCTTCAAGTTTTTCTTCCTTCTCTTTAAGTTTTTCTTCCTTCTTTTTCAAATCTTCAAGGTTCTTCTTTAAATATTCAAGTTCCTTAGCCAAATCCTCTGCTTCTTTCTTCTTAGCTTCGGTTTTCTTCCTGATATCTTCATTTTCTTTCTCAATAATTTCGAGTTTCTCGTCACTTTTTTTCTTAATAGCTTCAAATTTCTTCTCCATTTCTAAAAGTATCAATTGTGTCGCTTTCTCGTATTTGGTTTCCAAGTCCCAAGGTTCATTTCCAAACACTCTTTCTGCTTCACTCTTTATATGATTAGACATCATATCAAGAGAAGTTAAATAAAGCGTACAGAACACTTGAATAGTATTGTATGCTTGTTTATTAACATTAGCAAATATAAACTGCTCATATTCTGATTTAGTCCTTTGAATGGATTCAAAGTTTTTTGCAAGCAAACGAAGCATCAAAAAGATCTGGAATCGATTGTATGGGGCATATCCATGGGAATTCATTGTAATTGTAATTAGAAATTTAATTTTATTTCTTAAATTTAATTCTTAAATTTTAGCCGCCGAAAAAAATGAATTAAAAAAATGGTTGCGAAAAAAATCACAAAATAAAATCAAGTAAAATCATTTATAAAAAACTATAGATTAATATTGATAATTCTTAATAAGAGATATTTTAAGTTATAGAAATGTATATGGTTAAATCTATTTAACGAGAATAGTCTTTTTTTTCCTAATTGAGTTTATATAGTTTTTCAAAATATTGTTAAATTTTCAAAGATAATATATTAGTAGTATACCAATAGTTATATCAGAAGAAGAGAAAACTAGTTAATGAAATTTATAGTTTTTCAAAAAATATACTAACCAGTGTTAATCACTTTAAGTAAAAGTTAAACAATTCCAGATAGTCATTTAAGAAATCTTAAATAAATATAAAAAAACATTTAAAATAAGAAATTACAACAAAATTAGATATTTCGAATTTGGGCCATATCTAAATTAGTTGAATGTAAGAAATATATCTTATCAGTTTTATATACTAACATATGATAGTTTTACCATGAAACACGAACCGTGAGCAAAGAAGGTAAGAGGGCTTTTAGTAACTTTTGATTAGTTTGTTATTTGGTGTTATTCTTAAATTACGTGAAAACATAAAGATAAACCAATATAAAAATAATTAGTACAAGTTATTAGTATGTTACTTTAATAAGCGTATTCAGAACTATTACAAGTACAACCTAAGAAGTAAATAGTTTTGGAATTGAGAAGGATTTTCCAGATTTCTATGTAAATCTTGAAATTCACTTTTAAAAATTTGCACCTTAAAATTTGCACCTTAAAATTTGCACCTTAAAATTTGCAACATGAATTTTGCAACTTTTCGAATTCTGCAACTTTTTCAATTTCCTTAAACTTCTCATCTTACTTTTATGCTATAATATACAGATTTGTATAATTATACTTAAATATATATCATTGAGTTAAAAAAAATAACTTAATGCTCTGGGTAAAGTATATCCATTTATAAACCAATTGCATTTATAATGAAGGTTCAATAATACAGAAAACATGATTAGAAAACAGAAAACAGAAAACAGAAAACAGAAAACATCTTGAATCGAAAACACTTGGATTCATACTATTTCAGAATATAGACATTAATACACTTGTACCATCCTATCATTGACTTCCCAATTAGGAAGTTTTTCTGAAAAAACTCTCCATAATCATGAGGTAGAATACCCGAATTATAAACATTACTCATAAGTTACGAGTCACCAGCTTGATTTATTCAGTTCAGGTTGTATAAATATGTATACAAGTTATTTAGTTTTTAAAAATATCATCGATCTTCAGGAAACTTAGTTTAATCCGTTATCATATATATCTAATTTTTTATCCTTAAATTATTTGAAAGTGGAGGTGTACAAAGTTATAGAGTGTATAACAAGCCCAGAGAAGTTAATATCTCTTTGGATTTTGAAATTTTAAGTAAAAATGTAACCGTATATTTACCTGTTAACTATTGAAGTTAGGGTCTTTTGAATTTGGGGGTTAGGGGTTTCACAGAAACTTCATAATATAGAGGTTTTATATTTGAAGTAGTGTAATTTATATTTAAAACTATAAAACTATAAGACAAATCTAGAAAGTTTCATTATAAATCATGATCCTTCTTAATATACTAAATAAGACTAATAGTTTATTCTTAATACTAAATAATTTATTCTTCTTAGTACTAATTTATATCGGACTCTTCGCTATATACGGTTCTTCCAAGTACTTTTCCTCTTCCTTAGTCAACTTAAACTCAATTGATTTCAAAATATCATCTACTCTTTCCACGGAATTTAAGCCTACGATCGGATTAGTACCTTTTCCTAAAGCCCAGCTTGTAGCCACTACGGCCATACTAACGTTTCTCTTCTTTGCAATCTCCTCGACTCGGCCGATAATCGTTATATCCGCGTGTGTTAACTCCGCCAACCCGATTCTCTTCATCGTGGTATCTGCTTCAACAGTTCTTCCTGCTTTAGATTCACTCCCATAAGGCCTAGTAAGTAAACCACGTGCTATTGGAGACCACGGAATAAGCCCAACCTTTCCCATCTCGTTATTCTTACAAAACGGAATCATTTCCCGCTCCTCTTCTCTATAAAGCAAGTTGTAGAAGTTCTGCATACTGATGAACTTGACCCAGTTATGTTTCTCGGCGATAAACTGCAACTGTGCAAACTCCACTGCTTTCATCGTCAGCGCTCCAATGTACCGGGCATGGCCTTGAGAAACCACGTCGTTTAAGGCCCTCATGATTTCCACTTTGGGCGTGGACTCGTCGAATCTGTGGATTTGCAAAACATCTACATACGTGCCTAATCTTTCTACAGAGGCGTGAATAGCATCGAAAATGTGTTTCCTGCTTAATCCCTTCTTGTTAACGTAGGTATAGTAATTTTCATCGTTATTGTCAATTCTATACCCATCACTTTCCGAATGAAGGGGGAAGAACAATTTGGTCAAAATCACAATCTCGTGGCGGGGAATCTTGTATTTTTTGATAAACTTTCCCAATAAGATCTCAGAAGTCCCGTTGGAATAAACATTGGCCGTATCAAACGTTCTTAAACCGGAATCGTAGCATTTCTTTAATACGGAAAATACTTCTTCTTCGTCTTCAATCACCCATGAAGCCCAGTTCTTATGTCCAAAGGTCATGCATCCAACAATAAGAGGGGATATCTTTAACCCGGAGTTTCCTAATGGTGTGAATTGAAGTGGCATGGTAGATGTTATATTTAAATAGATAAATATTATATTTAAATATTTAAATTGATTGAAATTTCTGAGGCTTTTATATTAAGGGGTGTGGCGGGATTATGTAAGATTTTAACTCCGGAAGATAGGAGTTAGCGAGCGAAGCGAGTTGTGAGTTAGTATAACAACAAGCGAAGCTTGTTGTTCTGAGTTCTATTTAGTTCTATTTAGCTCTATTAGTTCTATTAGTATTTCTGTTATATTCTTTTTCTGTTATATTCTTTTTTTGTTCCTCTTTTTTTGTTCCTCTTTTTTCTCTTATTTCTCTTATCTTTAGGTTATTTCTCCTCTTTCTCTTTTTCTCTTTTTCTCTTATCTATACTTTATCATGTTTCTTTTATCCTCTTATGTTTACCTTATATAGAAATATGGAACAGAGATTTAGATGAATATACTTTAAACATCATCACCTTACATACAAATTACATGGTGCATGTGTAATTATTGGAATGTATTTATTTAGAGAGGATTAAGAACTGATGTTACTTGTTGATTATAGTTTAGATATATTGTTTCAAGAAATTCTTAGGTTATTTCGATCTTCATATCATCCTTTAGTTTTTATTCCGTTTAATGAGTTAAAAAAAATGAAGTGTCATTTTTAGTATCAATAAGTTAAAATTTTTGTTTTGGATTCTTTTAAATGGCTGCGAAAAATGAATTTTTTTAATAGACATAAAAAAATGATAAAGTATGCAAATTTTTAAAGAGAGTTGTGGAGGCTTAGAGCGCAGTGTATTCGCAATATTGCAATATGTTGATGAAAATGCCACAATAAGGTCTACATAAGGTATATATTCATATTCACTTCCTTGTTATAAGTTTACTTAATTAAACATCCTATTTAACCTAAAATTTGTTATGTGTTTTTTATCACAAATTTTTCACTTCATTTTTTATAGTTAGTTTATGAACCTCTAATAAGTAGTTATCGATATCTACATATTCTAATAATCATTGAAGATAACTAGTAGTGAAGATAACTTAATTCTCGGACTAATTTCCTTAATTCAGATTTATATACTTTAAGTATATACTCGCAATCTCAGGAAATGTTTATCAAACTTACCAGAATTCAAAATACGCTTATCGCCATTTATTAAAGTGGGTTCTCTTAAACATATTAAAGTTAATTAAAAAAATTAAACAAATTAAACTTAAGCTTTTCTTTAAAACTGGATAATAAGATAAGCATGAGACATTTTCATCCTTATATATTTTAGTTGTTTAAATATGAAAAAAAAGCATCAACTTTTTTCTTCTTTTTGCACCCATTTCAAGGAATACCAATAAACTTTCTCTTGATTACTTGACGAATAAGCTTTGGATTTCTTGAAAGATATTCGATTCCGTGACATTCTCATGATTTTCTTTCTAAATGTAAAGTGGTTTATATGAATAAAGATTGTCAAGTTCTTCTACACATTTAATCTCACTCTGTATTACTATAAACTAAACCAGGTTATGTAATTTCTGAATAAATGATTCCAGGAAATCGAATTCGATCTTCATAAAGTTGCAAAAAATCACCAAATTCTAAATATCACAATTATTTGACATTCATAAATTGTAAGAATATATAAAGTGAATTTCCTTGGAATGTGAACCTTCTAAGTCTTTCTAATTATCTTATTATCAATGGAATATTAAGCATGTTATTTATATACTTTATATAGAGATATATATAGATATATACTTTATATATATATATATATAGATATATACAACCTCTATACAACAACACGCTCACGTCTCAGTATAGAGATATTGTGAAGATTCTGGAAAGCTTTAAATCCAAGGATACAGAGCACCACTGTGAAACCAATCCAACTGTAAAGAAGGTAATATACAATCGCATATCTCACTCCAAGTAACACAACCAAGAATATTGTTACAAACAATGCACATAGTGGCAAGACAATCGCCGCCAAAAGCAAGATGACTTGCCACTGGATCAAGCTTTGCTCGTTTCTGGTAAGAAAGGATTCAAGGGAATTGGCCATACGTTCAGCGGGGCTGATAACTTGGTCTTGATCAACAGCTTGATCTTGATCAAGCTGTTGGTTATTTTGATTTTGGTTGTCTTGATTTTGATTTTGATTATTCTGATTTTGATTATTCTGATTCTCTTGGTTATTTTGATTATTCTGATTATTCTGGTTATTCTGATTATTCTGATTATTCTGATTTGCTCTTTCAGTAAAACCTGGATACTCAGGAAGCACTTGTAGTTCCATTCTTCTTATTCTCTTAATCTTATTCTCTTATTCTCCTCTTCTTCTTTTCTGAAAAGTGATGTGTTTTTTTTTGTTTGCAGCCAAACGCCACCAATTTGTATTAAAAGAAGAGATAATGTTACGGGACTTAGTGAGGAGAGAGTTATGATATATTGTAAGTGGAAGTGGATTATACCGTTTATATGAGCTATACACAGTTTTTATGAATTAGACACCGTTTTTATGAATTATAGAAAGCAATATAACTCATCTGATTGTTATGTATCGAATTTATATTCAATATATTTCAATATTCAAAGGTTTACTCATATTCATTACATCAGCTTTGCTATAATTAGTATAAATGGTGTATAATATAAATTAGTTTATTTCATTCTAATTGCAAGGCTAAATATTCAAATATTAATTACAATGTATGTTAATTCAGGTTTATGTTTTGATATTGTTTCTCTAAAACAGTTTTCATGGAATCTAGGTATCTTTAAGAGATGTCTCTTTAAGAGGTGTCTAGTATAGAGATGATTAGAAATAGAAAATGAAATAGAAATAGAAATAGAAATATACAAAATGAAATACAAAATGAAATATAGAAAATGAAATATACAAAATAAAATATACAAAATGAAATATACAAATATACAAAAATAGAATGACTAGAAAATTTAATCTGGAAAATTTAGGAAATCCAAAATCGAAAACCAACTGACATTCCAAATTTAAAGAACTCTAAATTCACCCTTAAAAACCGATACCTGTGATTTACTGTATGTGTTTTCCATTTCCATTTTCCATTTTCCATTTTCAAATTTGCACCCAATCAAAATAAAACTAAACATATTTTACGTTTTACGCATTTTACGTTTTTACGTATTTTACGTATTTTACGTATTTTCGTATTTTCGTGTTTTTCGTATTTTACGTATTACACATCCTACAGAACTCCTCCTATACTACATTAAATAATATACAAATATACACGGAACACATCTTCAGCCAAGTTCCATAACGGCCCTGCCAAACACAACAAAGCGATGTTCCATAGAATATCAGAAAGAAACCCACCTACACGCTCTGGCTCTGGTTATTCTGGTACTCTCTCTGGTTGTTGTATCTGCGGTTGTTGTGGTTATTGTAGCCGCCTCTATTCTGGAAGTTTCTTCTGTTCTGGAACCCGCCGTTCTGGTTATTGTTGTTTCTTCTCTTTTGGTTTCTGTTTCTCTGTTCCATGGTCAACATGCTTTGTTCCTTGGCATGGTCCATGATCTCCTCAGGTAATCTCAAGTACTTGATATGGATTCCTCTAACGTAGATCTCGGACATCTTGACGAATTCATCCCCGTTGGCCAGCGTTTGCACCACATTGTTCAAGGTCAAGTTCATCCACGAGTCACAGTTGACCAAGTCGCCATTCAACGTCTCTCCGTTTTTCAATTCTATCAAAACCGCCTTGGTTTTGGCTGCCGTTAATAAATATAAAGGAAGCTACGTGGTTAGTAGTGCATTATAGCTTGTTGTTTCGTTCTACTTACCATCTTGTGTTGCTGGTGAATAAATTTTTTCCTGAGAATTTTTAAGGGACCTGCCTTAAGAAAGGAGAAAGAGAAAGAGGAAGAAGATAAGAGATAAGAGAAGTCCAGGTAAAGATGTATGAGATGTATGAGATGTAGAGGAAGTGACTCTACTGGACAGTTTTGTGTAAAGGAAGGATTCAAGAAATTGTGTATGGTATACCACGGCGAGAATTTTACATTACGTGAATGAGCAATACTAGAAACAGGTTCATAACACGCCTTTTTTATACGTGTATTTTATACGTGTATTTTATACGTATATTTCTATCTAAGTATCTAATCGGCCATTTTGGGATTTTCTTGTCCCCTATATAAACCCTCTGAAACCTCTTTTTTTAACGAATTAGATGCGGTGGCTCAATGGTAGAGCTTTCGATTCCAAATCGAAGGGTTGCAGGTTCGATTCCTGTCCGTGTCAATGTTCTTTTTTTTCCACGTAGTGACATTAATACACTACATTTACACATGACAATACTTTTATTACTCCTTAACTAACTAGAATATCGTTACATTAACAATTGCAATTTCAAATTGCACTTATCCTTAGTCCACTAATTAAACCAGCTAAAAGTAGACCCTAAAAACTAGAAGTGATTTTAATTGTACATATACTGGTTGAGCCATTCATCATGTCCTTCTTCTTCACTATCGTAATCTTCCCATAAATTTTCATCATAATCTTCCCACCAATCTTCGTCGTCGTCGTCATCCTCATCATCGTAATTACTCTCATCATCTTCACTATCATCTTCACTATCATCATAATTACTATCCTCATTCTCTCCAAAGTAAAACATATCTTCACTATCATCAAACCGATCTCTTGTTACCTTCCATCTATACTCCGGGAACCAGACGCTTATTATGATATACAAGCTAAAGGTGGCTATGCTGGGGAAAATAAATACACTGGTTGTCCGGGGAATGCACCGGTGGGAGAAATTAAGAACCCGGAGTGTTCCTAGGAACCTGATTCCAATGTTCATGCCTCCAGGAAGAATGTAACCTCAAAAGAGGAAATCTGGCCTATCAGGTTTGGTCACGTGGACAAACAGAAGGTTTGTGAATGTAGTTATTCTGAATATACAGTTTAATTTATAGTATTCTGAATATATAGTTATGATTTATAGTATTCTGAATATATAATAGTTATAATTTATAGTATTCTGAATATATAGTATTCTGAATTTATATTCGCTTTTCCCTCGATTTCAGATAAATGTATTTTAATACTCATATCAATAATTCAAGGAGAATAATATCATACACGATATGCTCTTTTGAGTTTTTATCTGGAATTTTGCTATGAACAAGTCAATAATAATAAAACGTTGGGAATACTATCTTGTTTTTCAGGTATTTTCTGCATTCATTTCATTTCATCTTGAGGTTTTGCATCTTTTTTATCTTGAGATTTTGCATCTTTTTTCCATTTCATTTTATTCACTTATTTCTATTAGAGTGGAGAAATATGGAAAGCGTCTTTTCTTTATGGTCTTTCTAGTTTTTGATTTTATTTGATATGTATTTAGTGAATTAATATAAAGCAAGTGAAATTAACAAGTATAAAGGTAAGTTAGTTTAGAAGAAATTACCAAACTGGTTTTCCATTTTTGTAATTTTTATAATTTTTGTCAAGGTATTGAAAACGTCTTAGAGCATTCCAAGGGTATACTTAACAAACTGTACTGATCCAACTAGTTAGCAAATACATGAAATGGAAAATAAGAATGTAACGTTGAAGCAAAAAAACAGATTAAATTAGTTACTTTGCTAATACAGGTTTGTTTAAAATAGACAAAAGAAGAAAATCAAGTCAGCTTCGACGTCAGATTTGGGTACCAACAGCTAAAGATTTTAATAACAGTACTATTTCAGTTTTTTGATATGCTTTGCAACTTTATTCAAATACAAGTAATCACAAAATACGAGTAAAAAGTGATTATCTTTACGAATAAACATTAATTAGACAATACGGGGTTTTCAGGCATTTATTAGACATTCTCTTGAAATCTCTCAACTTTAATTCATTCAATTAAATCAAAGTATTTTAGTATATTTTTTTTTCTTGTTACGGTAACTATCGGATTCCTGTTACCATGACTGCAAAAAATCATAACCAAAATATCACAAGAAACAAAAGTAGCCGAAATGAGGAAACTAAAAGGTTCACATCTGATTAGTATTTGTATATTTTCTGGATTATGTGGTTTTCTTGTTTTATTAGTATCCCGAGAAGGATCCGAGATTATTAGCCAGTTAAGCTTTCATACTTCTGGGCGGCTTAACTTGATGTCAAGAAAACGTGCAAGCTCGTCAACTTCGCTTTTCTTTTGAATCGGACCGTTTCGTGTCGATGCAGGGAAGAAGCTTTGTGATTGGATGAGCGGTGAAGTGGAGATGATACGATGTAAGTGAAGAGGATATTCAGACACAAAGAATAAATAGTTCACATACTATTCACATACTCATATATTCCTAAATATTCTCATAATCCTAAATATTCTCTTAATAATTCTTCTCATATTTCTTCTCATATTTCTTCTCATTTTTTACTTCTTATTTTTTACATCTCCGTTCTCGGAGCAGCAAACTTCCTAAAACAGCGCCCAGAATTTGCAACCTTGTATATAAAAAAGTATGAAAAGTATGAATAAAGAATAAAAGAACTGAATACTAAGAGATGAGTAAGGAAATACAAGATACACAAGAAACACAAGATACACAAGAAAAACCACCTGGAATCCTCAAGGTGGAACTCTTAAACAAACAGTTAACCACTCCATATCACAAAGCCTTCCTCTTCTTCTCCATCTTCCTCGTGGCATATACATATTCAATCGATGGAACAGTCCGAGGAACAATCCAGGTTTACGCTACCAACTCGTACTCCCAGCACTCGTTGCTTTCCACGATCAACGTGATTAAAGCCGTGGTAGCTGCTGCGGCTCAGCCCACTTATGCTCGGCTTTCGGATAAATTTGGCCGTTTGGAGTTGATTATCATATCTATAGTGTTTTATATAGTGGGAACGATTATCCAATCACAGGCTTACGATGTTTACCGCTTTGCAGGAGGATCGGTTTTATACCAGGTTGGATATTCCGGGATTATCGTGATGTTGCAAATTATTCTCGCGGACTTTTCCTCCTTAAACTGGCGCTTGGTATGTTCCATGATCCCGGCTCTTCCTTTTATAATTAATACCTGGGTTGCCGGGAATATCACTAGTGCTTTGTACCCGGCACACTCATGGAACTACGCCATTGGAATCTGGGCGTTTATTTTCCCGTTATCGTGTATTCCGTTTCTTCTTTGTTTGCTGTATATGGTGTATAAAGCACGGAAAACCGAAGAGTGGCGGGTTTTAGGGAAATCAACATCCTGGAATTTTTCACTCTTCTTTGACTTAGACGTTATTGGAATTCTCTTTATAATTCTCATTTTTGGACTCATTCTCGTGCCTTTTACTATTGCAGGCGGAATTCTGGAGAAATGGAAAAAAGCGTCCACTATAGTTCCTTTAGTAATTGGAATCATTCTTATTCCGTTTTTCATTCTCTGGGAAGCTAAAACACCGAAACCAATCATCCCGCTTCCTCTTTTAAAAGACCGAGGAGTTTGGTCAGCTTTAACTATTGGTCTTCTTATAGATTTCATCTGGTATATGCCCAATGATTTCATGTATACGGTGTTAATAGTCGGAATGAGAGCCAGTATTAAAGCCGCAGTGAGAATTACGTCGCTCTACTCGTTTGTTAGTGTTATAGTAGGTCCTCTTCTCGGGTTAGTGGTGGTTCGGTTTAAAAGATTAAAACCGTTTATAGTTTTTGGAACCATATGTTGGATAATTTCCCTCGGTTTACTTCTCAAGTTCCGGGGATCTAATAATGGAAGTGAAACACATTTAAACGGAGTTATCGGCTCGCTTTGTTTGATGGGTTTTGGAGCGGGTTTCTTCACGTATCCGACCCAGGTATCAATTGAATCATGTACTAATCACGAGTATATGGCTGTGATTCTTTCCTTATATTTATCTTCTTATAACATCGGACTCGCTATAGGAGCCAGTGTTAGTGGAGCTATATGGACAAACAAAATGTATGGCGAAATCACTAAACAATTGGCTAAATCGGGTCTAGACACTTCTTTAGCCAAATCCGCGTATTCACAACCTTTAACCTTTATTCTTACTCATAAATGGGGCACTCCAGAGAGAATTAGCGTGGTTCTAGCTTATGCAAATGTTCAGAGGTATATGTGTATAGTAGGCTTGGTTCTTTGTGTTCCGTTGTTGGTATGTGCTTTGCTTCTTAGAGATCATAGATTGGAAGAAGTACAATCGTTGACTGAAGAAAAGGTGAATAAGTACGATGATGATGTTATACTTTCCAAAATCAAGCGGGTTTTGGGAATGAATAAGGTGTAATGTTATATAGTTAATAGAGTAGTAGATAATAAGATAGCAGTAAGATAGATAGAAAGATATCTATAATAAGACAACTACTGTATACTAATATAAAGATAGTTATAATAGAAGGAAAAGTATAATAGAAAGAAAACTGTTATAGAAAGATAGCTATAATAAAGACATCTATAATAGAAAGATAGCTATAATAGAAAGACAACTATAAATTAAAGATAGTTATAATATAAAGAAAATTATAGTACACTAATATAAAGAAAACTGCTGTACACTCACTCGCTCGTTATAATGGCTGCAAAAAAATAAGTATGGAAAAAGAAGTCGAAAAATAAGTCGAACAAAAAGTTACAAATAAGTCGAAATATAAGTTTACAAAAATAAGTCTGAAACTCTTGAAATGGAATAAAAAGGATTTAAAAGGATTTGCTTTTCCAGTCATTATTAGGGTACTTTCATTGTAATCTGAAATTCCATAAAACAGGCATAATAGAGACTCCTCTAATGAATATTCTTAGTTTATTATATGACAAGTTTGTACAGGAGAACTTATAAAATCCTAAAACTTGGCACATGCAAAAAGGACTAAGTTTTGCCCATTGTACATATCCCGTATCGGAATAGTTATTATGGACCGAGAACGGACTAGGCATATCCGGATTCAATAACTACAGCAAAATACCCTAAAAAAACCAAGTTTATAAAATTCATACTTAATGAAAAGTCAATTTATAATTTTCCAAGAAATTCTCATTCATTAGTGACTGATTTACTATACAAGTTATTCGTTCATTAGTGGTATAGTAATATGTTTCCCGGTTTCAACTTGGTCTTTTATTATTCAACTTCAAAGCAAATTCTAAGATTTGCGCTGATTTTACTTGGCCTTAATAGAGTTCACGTATTCAGTTTTATCCACTTTTCGGCTTATCCCTTTACAAAGCTTTAGTTACTGTATACTCACCAAAGATTAAGCCAGAAACATGCAGAGCATGAATCAAAAGTTACATTGGTTGATGCAATGATTTAAAATTTCTAAAGGATTCAGTTGAAATGGCAGATTCATGAGTGTCAAGAAATAGAAAAAGAATCTATAATAGTGTACGCTCGAGTTTCAGACGTGATCATATTAGTGTAAGTTTGGAGGTTTATAGCTCATTGAGGCATTTTCGATGGTAAAAATAGCCCCACGTGTGGTCCAGAATACCCTTGAGGTTCGTTACCAGGTGCAAACATACAATGTGTAACTAAAAACTAAAAAACTTCTAAAAACTTCTAAAAAATTTCTAAAAAACGTCTAATAATACTTTTATCATAGTGATACTTTAAATGATACTTTTAAATGATACTTTTAAATGATCATACTTTTAAATCTGAGATATACTTTTAAAGTGTTCTTCTAAATGATCATACTTTTAAATCAGAGATATACTTTTAAATGATTACTTTTAAATTTGTGTTCTTTTAAATGATACTTTAAATGAGTATTCTTTAATGAGTATTCTTTTAAATGAGTTAAATCAGATAATACGTATCATACTCACCCCGCTTTTCTAAAATTCTGAGATTCTTGAATCCTTGAATTTCCTCATCATTTTCACCTTTATTTCCTAATTACTCTAAAACGTGTATTCGTCACAGATTCATCGAAGGCAAGATGTTCTATGTTCTATCTAAATGGACCCTAGACGGTAAGACCCTATTGTTGCCAATCCAATATTCTTCGTAAATCAATTCGATGACCCTTGTTTTGTGTCGTGAAGAAGAGAAGGTAATAAACAAGAACAAGGCTGATAGGTGTAATAGGTTTGTATTAGGGAAGCTCGGAACTCGGAAACCGTCATATAGTAGTACATAACGAATAAATCATAAAAGTATCCATGACATCATATCCATGCATCATGACTTTCTCTAATACACCACATTAAGCCACATTAGATCTCGTAAACCAGAGGTTACTAGACAAGCAAATCTAAATCAAAACTACGAACACCAATCCAGTGAAGACCAGAGTGTCCCCAGAACACGCAATTCAAAGTCTACCCAGCACTTGGCTACCCTGACTCGTATATTTGCGCGTTCTTTGGTCCATGACGTCATTGAGGCTAAGAGTTGGTTAAGTGATTTATACTAAATACACTATAAATGTACTAAATGTACTAAATGTTAAATGTACTATATATACTACTATAAATGTACTAAATATATATTATATTATATTATAATATATTGTATTATAAATATATATTATACTATAAATATATACTCTATATACTCTATACACTCTATACACTATACTTACTCTACTACTACTCCTGCTCCGCCACTCTGGCTCCGTAGGCTCATCCCTCCTCTGAGCCTTCTAACCTGAGCCTTCTATCTTCACTAGGCTCATCTCCATAAACACAAAAAGTGCAAATAAAAAAAATCCACAACACGAATACCCACAACCATGAGACTCGTCCTCCTTCTCCTGCTACTACGCCTATGCACCAGCAAAGACATCCAGGGCTCTGATCTCTTCAAGATCAACATCTTGATGACGTTTGACCAGCAGCCGTACTTCTCGATGCCCGTGCTGTTCCCGGGAAACTCCACCCAGACCCTCGAGCTCCGCCTCGACATGCTCCAGCCCGAGCTCTGGGTCATGGACCTGTCCTTCTACAACTGTAGCTATCTCAACTCGTGGTACCTGTCCAAGGTTGCGTCGTTCACGCTGGCTCCGGTTTCGTCTTCCTCGGCGCTCCCGGCTTCCTTAACTACTGAGCCTCAATATAGGGCCAGTGTATGTGCCATGGGAGGTGTTTACACAGATCCAAGTGTTCCCGAATCCCCCGAAGCAGTCATTCCATACCTAAACATCATGCACGCTCTGGGCCATTTCGTAGAAGGAACGGTTTCGGTAGTTGGCTCCAACCTGGAAATAGTTACCCTCCCTAACTTCACGTTTGTAGACGTGGACTCTACTTCTTTATACTACGGCGCAGTGGGTTTGGCAGGAAACCCTATGGGAACTGGTTTCCTATACGGACTCCAGAGCCTTGGAATCATCAAATCTCCAGGCTATTCTCTCTGGTTTAACGAAACCGCGTTTAATTCGTCTGGGTTTGGTGTTTTAATGCCGGGATACGTTGACCAGAAATACTACCAGGGCCAACTCGTTTCCCATAACATGCTTTTATTTGACTACATCGGGCTGGACTTTAACCCTGGCTACGATAATATCACCGTCCCTTCGCTTTTTCTCGACGATTTGATTGTGGAGAATCCGGCAACTTCCCAGTCCCAGTCGCTATTTCGCGCCGGAAGCACTACAAACGGGTACACGCTGCTTAACGGGCTTCCTGTGATGTTGGACTCGCGCTCCAGTAGTATCTACCTTCCTTTACAAGTTGTGATTTCACTAGCTCTCCAGCTTAATGCTATATACTCAAGTGACCTCCTGCTGTGGATCGTGCCGTGTTCCCTGATGTTAAGTAGTTCGGCCACGTTGAACTTTGTGTTTGGGCCTCAAACGCTTAAAATTCCGATCGGAAAATTCGTAGCGTTTGTTTATGACGGAGACACCGCTTTGAAGTTTTCCGACGGAACAAACGCTTGCTCTTTAAACTTTAAAGCGAGTGAAACGGCGGGATATGATTCGCTAGGACTCGCTTTCTTAACAAACACGTTTATAGTTGTAGATAACGAGAACGCGAACATCGCCTTGGCCCAGCCGAATTATAACGTTTCCGACGACGAGTTTCCGTCTTCTATTCCTCAGAGAGTTCTTAGTGATGTTCCTACGGGAAAAACACCAGCTACATCAGTTTATGGAACTTCCGATTCCCTTCCTTCTACTATTGCATTTATTCTGGGCGGAATACCTTTCGCTAAATTCGCCTCTACAGGCGCTCCTACGGAAACTCTCACGGTTTTTGCTACACCTACTACTCTGGGATCTATAGCTGGTATAGATATTCCTCAGAGGTTATCGGGGAGTATCTCAGGCGATTTCGTGCTTACAGGGCTTCCGGGGACGGCTATGGTGTTGACTACGACGGGGTCGACGGCGAGTGCGGCGAAAGAGCATCAGACGGCGAGGAACGGGGGTAATGGGGTTGTGTTGGGTTTTCCGTTGGTGGCGTTTTTGGTGGGGGTGTTGATCATATAACGAGCAAACCGAAGGTTTGTGAGTTATATGATTCGAACAAACCGGAGGTTTGTGAGGATTTTGAGCAAACCGAATATAACGAGCAAACCGAAGGTTTGTGAAGATTTCGAAAAACCGAATATAACGAGCAAACCGAAGGTTTGCGAAGTTTAGTGCATCTTCACGAACCGAAGGTTCGTGAAGTTTTAGTGAATTTTCACGAACCTTCGGTTCGTGAAGTTTGAATATTCTCAAACGACTTCACAAACTGAAGGTTTGTGAAGTTTAATCTTCAAACGAATACTTCACAAACCTTCGGTTTGTTCAGATAAAGTTATAAATCTTCAGTGATACCTTTTACACCCATTACTACATTACCACACCATACACTAAATGAAAGGCATTTAATCGCTATAATACCACGGCTCATATAAAACAGGCTTAGAATAATTAGAAGTAATAATAAATTCATAAAAGAATTTGTAGAATGTGGAAAATGAGAAAATGTAGCAAACATGAGATATTGAAAATCTTAGAAATTTGAGATATCAAAAAAGTTCAAAAACTTGAGATATCAAAAACTTGAGATATCAAAATAACTTAAAAATTTGAGAAGTATCGAAAAACTTAGAAATTTGTAGAATTTTTTTAACTCAATGATATATATTTAAGTATAACTATACAAATCTATATATTATAGCATAAAAGTAAGAGGACTTTGACGTCTACAAATTCGGTAGAAATAAAAAAAATATCAAATATTTGTAGAAGTATCAAAAACTTGATATCAAAAAATCTCTAAAAAAACCTGAGATATCGAAAACGTGAAAATATCAAAGTAAAAGTTCGAAAATATCAAAAATATCAAAAGCTTGTAGAAATATCGAAAAGTATTCTCTAAAATATTAAAAGAGTTCAAGAACTTGAGATATCAAAAACGTGAAAATTTGTAGAAATCTCAAATAACTTAAAAATTTGTAGAAACATTGAAAAAAAATATCAAAAACTTGAGATATCAAAAACTTAAAGATTCCAAAAATCTCGAAAATTTGTAGAAATATCAAAAAAGTTCGAAATCTGAAATATCAAAAGTATCGAAAATATCAAAAACTTAAAAATCTCAAAAATTTGAGAAATATCATAAACTTGAGATATCAAAAACATGAGATATCAAAAACGTGGAAACAAGGGTTCTTTCTTTATATTGTATATTAGTAACAGTGTTAAAATGAAACACTGTAAATTCTGAAGAAAAAGTATAAATTTCAATTCAAGTCGCATTTTTCTTAAATTTCCTACGTTTATTTGTATTCTTCTTATTCTCTACATTTCTTTTACAAGTCTTCTCATTTATTCTTTTTCATTTATTCTTCTTTCATTTATTCTTTACATTCTTCTTTACATTCTTTACATTGTAGAAATCTCGAAAACTTGTAGAAATTTGTAGAAATATCAAAAATCTCGAAATTTTGTAGAAATATCAAAAACTTGAAAACATCAAAAACTTTGAAAACTTGAAAACATGAAAAGTTTAAAAACTTGTAGAAGTCTCGAACATTTGTAGAAATCTCGAAAACTTAAAAATATCAAAAATATCAAAACTTAAGAAATTCGAAAAGTTTGAAAGTTTGTAGAAATATCAAAAACTTGAGATATCAAAAATATCGAAATCTTAAAAACTTGAAAATCTCGAAAACTTGAGATATCAAAAACTTAAGAAATGCAAAAAAGTTCAAAAACTTGAAAATATCAAAACATCAAAAACTTAAAAACTAAAATCTCACAAACTTGAAACTACACCTTTCAATGCAATAAATATATAAAGTTGCGATATTTACTTGTAACCTTTAGCAACTTACACGTCACCCAACTCCACGTCGTCTATTGGTTTATACGGGTTTTCCTTCTGGTTCTCTTTATATCTGTAATAATTATACCACAGGATATCTGCCAACGTAACCGAGAGACCTAGTATATTGATTGGAGTTAGCACGTCTCCGAAGATAATAGCGCCTGCCACTATCGTGAGAAGCTCTTTGAAAATCCCAGCCACCGAAAGAGTCATAACCTGGGCCACACCTAGAAGTTTAAATTCACAAACAGTCATCATAAAAGCAAGAACGCCTGGAATAAACATGAGGAAGATGGTGGTAAAAACACCTTTAAGTTCCCAGATATTGGAAGAAACAAACGCACCCCAGCCTTCGAAAACAAGACCAAAAAAGAACAAGACCACGAACATCGAAGGAGCTATATAGAAAATCGTGGAAATCGGGTTAGATGTATGTGGATTCAGTTTAAGTAAGATCTGGGTAAAAGACCAGCGTAAACCTGAAACCATAGCAGCGGAGAGAACGAGAAGGACTCCAAAAGCATGTGATTCCTGGGTTTCCTGGGTTTCCTGAGTTTTCGGTTTATTCACCATCATCAAGACCGAACCCGTCATGACTCCTACAATGGCTAATAACCGCCAATTGAACTTTTCGAGTTTGAATAAAAGTCCAAACAAGAGAACAAATGCTAAGGAAGACGTTTTAAGCATCGTATACAACGAAAGCGACACGTACTTCAAGGAAACATTGGATAACCCGATATCTCCGCTCGAGGCCAACGCACACGGCACTATAGTGCGGAGATAAACCCAAGGAGAAAGCCTGAATATCCGAAAGAAGTTGGATAAGCTCGGGGTTTTGGAAAGATTGGTTTCATTGACTGTAGGTCTGAGACTTGGCTGGAAGTATAAAACCAACGAAGATATCAAAGTGAGTACTAGTTGGTGGAAAGCCGTGACGAGAATCGGGAACTTAAAGTCGAGTCCTTCGCCAAACATCCATTTGTTATAGATGGAGATTTGTAACGAGAACACGTACCATCCGAGGATGTAGAAGATTGCTTCCATGAAGGTTAATGTGGTAGTACTGTAAATGTACAGTTATTTAATGAGTGTGGAATAGTGGAATAGTGGAATAGTATGGCAAGTATTCTGATTTCTAGGACTAGTTATGATTTCTAGGACTTTATTCTAATTCTTCTTATTCTAATTCTTCTATTTGATTCTCTTCTCTTCTTTCCCTTCCCTTCTCTATTACTAACTATTCCTTGTAAATCCACTAGCTCTGTGCTGTACAAAAGCCTAAGTGCAGTCCGAATTTCTGGGCTCGTTTGGATGAGACGGCTGGAAGGCGTGTTTTGAAGATAGTTGGCCTGGCTACGTGTGATAGTCTAGGATTGAAGGGATGAAGGGTGTGTGTGCTTTTAGGATATTGGTTAATAGTGCTCATGGATATTTAGGTATCATAGATATTTAGGTTTGAGGTTTAGATATTTAGGTCTATGTAAGCAGGTGTATCAAGTTTCTCTATGTAATTAGGTGTATCAAGTATCTCTTTTATTAGTTATATCAAGTATCTCTTTTATTAGTTATATCAAGTTTATCTATGTAATCATCAAATTTCTGGTTGTTCTCTGTTATATCAAATTTCTCATTTATCATTTCAAGCAAATTTTTGTTTTATCATTTTATTGGAAAGTTCTATTTTAGGTCACTAGCTATAAAAATTAACAGATTAACGTGTTTTGCAGCCTGGATTCAGATACGAGCAAAGCGAGTATCTGGCAATGTTAAGTAGTATCTGAGTACGTTAATTAGTATCTGTATTAGTATGAATTAGAATGTATTCATTAGTATGTTAATTAGTATCTGAGTATTATGAATTTGTATGTGTTAATTTGTATGTGTATTAGTATGCATTTATATGATTTATATGATTTATATGATTTATATGAATTTGTATTTAGTATGAATTTTTATGTATTTTTTGCAGCCTCTTGAAATTATCTTTATTCCAAACTTACAAGTTCAATCTAGAGTTTCGGGTTGCTATGGATTCTAGACATACAAACGATACTACGAGCACAAACAGGAAGTATGACCTGGCAGGACGTGAGAGGAAACTTAGCTTCAGTAGGTCATTCTCTAGTTATTCTCTAGTTATTCTCAACTTATATTCTCAAATTCAAATTCCAATTCTCAATTTATTCTCAATTTATATTCTCAAATTCTCTATTTATATTCTCATATTCTCTAGTTATTCTCTTGTTATATTCTCGAACATCTTGCAATTCATTCCAGAATCATAAGAAAAACAGGTAAATTACCATCCAATACCACTTTACCAATAATCACTTACTACTACCACTTTACTATCATTTACCATTTCCTATACCTTCCTTCTATTTAAAGGTTCTAAATTTATACCGCGAAAATAAATAAAATAAATAAATACAATAAATAATACGTATCAGTTATGAGTGAATCCTTGATCAACTTCCAGAGGGAAAGCATCCTACAGCTGATCCGGAAAGTGCAGAGTCCGGGCGTGTTGTACTCTCTTATTCTAGATGAAACCACGCTGGCAATTATCTATAACGTGCTTCCTAAAGAAAAGCTTCTCCGCTTGGTTGCTTCTATAGACTTGATAGATGCAAAGAGACGGATTATGCCTTCCATGGAGGCAATCTACTTGGTAGAGGGCTCCATCTACAACTTCAGATGTATACTAGCAGATATAGAGGTTTCTAGGTACCGTCTGGGGATTTCCTTGTTGTTACCATTTCCAGACGACCAAACCGAGCTGTCACATTTTTACCACTCCAATCACTTTTTAAAGAGCCAGAAAGTGGACCTGTTCTTCCAATCAAGACATTTCTTTTGTAACATGGCGTTTTCGCCTTTGGAATCAAAGGTTTTTCTAGTGGATAAGAAAACTCCGAATTCAATGCCTATCTATTATAATTACAATTGTGCCGAGTACGTGATTCCTCAAGTGAAACTCGTAGCGAGGTCGTTGGTCGCAGTCATGGTAAGCACAGGCGAGTACCCGTTGATCCGGTTCCATTCTCCTCCAGGCGCTACCCATCAAGCAGCAAGACTTCCCGAATTAATTGCAGACGAATTCCAAAGACAAATCGACGATTATGCAAGACAAAACCAGGACTACCCTCCGCAAACAGATAAACCGCGGTCCGTTCTTCTTATCTCCGATAGAACAATCGATTTGTTTGCCCCTTTACTCCATGAATTCACTTATCAAGCCATGGCTATGGACATTGTAGAAAGCTTGGAGCGTGAAAATGTTTATAAATACAAATCGGAAAACGAAAAAGGAGATATTGAAAACGTTAGTGTTAGTTTGGAAAACGAGGACGACGAGATTTGGTCCTCTTTAAGACATTCCCATATTATAGATCTGTCTGAATTAATCACCAAGAAAATCAACGATCTTATTAAAAACAACCCTTTAATGGTGGATAGATCTAAGGCTACCACTTCCAGCGACTTGATGTATATTGTAGCACATCTTCAAGGCTTTGACGGGGAAAGAAAGCAAATCACGCTTCACCGGAAATTAATCGATGAGTGTCTTGAAATCAACGCTACACGGAAATTGGCGGAATTTGCAGCGGATTTCGAGCAAACTTGCACTGCTAAAGGCGTTTCCTTTGAAGGTGAACATAATAAACACCTTCATAACGATTTGATTGAGTTACTAGCAAGAGGAGATCTACACGTTAACGATAAAATGCGTCTTGTTCTTATCTACGGGTTATACAGAGGAGGCCTTGTAGAGAGTGATTTCGTTAAATTGGTCAAGTTTATCGGAGTTAACGACCGTCAAATCATCTCGCTTATTTCCAGGTGTTTCACAAATCTACATAAACTAGGCTTTCCTATAGTGAAACAGAGTCCTTCCGAAAAACCTTCCAAAAAGAAAATGTACCATACCACCAATAACGAGTTTACTTATAACACTTCTCGATTTGGCTGTGGACTTAAAAATATCCTTGAATCTGCTATTAAACAGCAATTAGACGAGGAAGAGTTTCCGTATTTCAGAGATAAACCTTTGGAAGAAGATACTCCGGATAGACCCAATGTTAGTGCTAATCCCCTGACCACTTCTCTTAGAAATACCCGGATTAAAGCGTCCTGGGCTAATCCGGCTAAAGTACAACATACCACCACTGTAGTCAAACAAAGAGTGTTTTGTTATGTTGCTGGAGGAATCACGTACTCGGAAATGCGCAGTATTTATGAAATCTCCTCTTCTCTTAACAAGGAAGTTTACATTGGATCCGAGTCCATTTTAAAACCACGGGATTTCCTAATTGGGTTACAAGGAATTGATGATGTAAAATCGCCTCAAGATTTGGATTTAAACTTGTATAACGAGCAAAATAAGCCCAGAGACCCGCCAGCGTATTTGTTTGATGATGGGAAACCAAAAGTACAAGCTCCTCCTCCAGTACAAGCGGCTCCTCCAGTAGTACATGTGGCTCAGTCCGAGGATAAAAAGGATAAAAAGAGGTCCAAGTTGAGAGGGTTGTTTAAATAGGAATAGACAGTAGGGGTTATTGGTGTAGAGTAGGTATGCCTTATATATTGAGGTTCGGGCCTTTTCTGAATTTAGGGGTTTTTTATTTAGGGGTTTTTTAAATTCGGGTCTTTTAGTTTACTACAAAGGGCATCACTAAGAGAAGCA
The DNA here is from genome assembly GCA_030579395.1 of Aciculoconidium aculeatum. Classification (NCBI taxonomy): domain Eukaryota; kingdom Fungi; phylum Ascomycota; class Pichiomycetes; order Serinales; family Debaryomycetaceae; genus Aciculoconidium; species Aciculoconidium aculeatum. The sequence goes on from JAKTQU010000020.1 coordinate 85,084, forward strand.
ATAGAAGAGAAGAAGAATATAAAGATAGAACTAAGAGTAGAGTAAGAAATAGAGAGTAAGGAATGGAAGAGAAGAAATAGAGAAGAGAAAAAGAGAAGAGAGTAAGAATTAGAAGAAAGAGAAGAAATAAAGTAAGAGTGAGAAATAGAAAAAATAGAAGAAATAGAATGGAAGAATTAGAGATTAGAAATAGAGTAAGGATAGAGCAGAGAAAGAAGAGAGAGTAAGAAGGGAAATAGAAGAGAAGAGAATGGAGAATAATAGAGAGAAAGTATAAAAGAAATAGAAGAAATAGAATGGAAGAAAAGTAAGAAATAGAGATAGAAATAAGAATATATAAGAATTAGAGAGAAAGAGAAAGAATAGAGTAAGAAATAGAAGAAATGGAGCAAAAGAGTAAGAAATAGAGAAGTGAGAATAGAAGAAATAGAGAAAATATGAGTGAGAATATAAGAGAAGAAATATAAGAGAAAATAGAGATACCTGTAAGAAATAGAGTAAGAAATAATAGAAATAGAATTAAAGTAAGAAATAAAGTAAGAAGAGAAGTTGCTGTTCTTTACACTGAATATTATTTGGAAATTCAAGATTCATTGAAAGGTAAAGATTCAAGTTTTTGAAGAATACAGCTTCTCTCGTAGCTTCAATATTCAACTAAATATCAGAATTTCACTAAAAAACCAACTTTCACTTCAAAAACTTGACAGCCATAGAATAGAGAAATAGAGTAAGGAGAAAGAAGTAAATGGAAGAAATATAGTAAATGGAAGAATTAAAGTAAGAGTAAGAAATAGAGAGTAAGAAATAAGAGTGAGAAATAGAAGAAATAAGAGTGAGAATTAAAGAAGAAATAAAGTAAGAAGAGTAGAAATATCTGTAAGAAAAGTAAGAAATAGTACTGTAAGAAATAGAAATATATGTAAGAAATAGAACTGTTAGGAATAGAAGAGTAAGAATAGAGAAATAGAGTAAGAATAGATACCTGTAGAAATAGAGAAAAAATAGAGTGAGAAATAGAAGAAATAGAAATATAGAAATATAGAAATAAAGTAAGAATAGAGTGAGAAATATATATAGAAGATACCTGAAAACAGTATTGTGAAGCTCCAGAACTAACTTAATAAGTACGCTCATTCTGGCTACGCCCGAATTCACTTAATCCGTTCCTTCTGGCTACGTCAGAATTCACCCCGTTGCTACGGAAATAGACGAGCTCGACAGGACAATCTATGGAAGGAAGAATTCTACGTGTTCTTCATACTGTATAGACTACATGGTTTGTAGTACTAAGAAAGATTCAAATTCTCCGTGTACCTCCAAGTACATTGAAAAGTATAGATAATTCAACAAAGTTACACTTGAAAATTACATTGAAAGTTGGAAAGTTGAAAGTTACCTGGAAAGTTGTAAGTTGTAAAGTAAGATCCACCGAAGATTCATTTAAAAGTTAAGTAAAAAGTTAAAAGTGTAAATTGTACCTGAAAATTTATCGAAAAGTTTATCGAAAAATTTGCCAAAAATTTGCCAAAAATTTGCCAAAAATTTGCCACTAAAAGATCCACAAATTTACCAGATAAATCCACTTAATACATCGCCAGAGTCTATCTAGTATATATTCGACAAGTAAGCTATATAAAGGGTACATGTAAGAATGAAACCAAGGATACACAGGATAAGGACAGGAATAGCCTAAACTTGTTAGATGTGTGAATTGATAAAATGTGTGAATTGATAAAATTCCTAATTAGGACGGACGAGTTTTATGAATTTTACATTTTTTTTGTAATAAAATAACTAATAATGAGTTTAAATGGAGCCTCTAGTACTAAAGATGCCATATTCCCTTCCTTTGTGGATTTGTTGGCATCTAATCCTGGTATTTTCGAACACCATTTAGGGACTTTTCTGGAGCCAGGACCTGGTCTTGACCTGGAATTGTACACTATATACCGTTCCCATTTGACTATGGAAGCTCCACTTGGAGGTATTCCCTGTGAAGTACGCAAATCCATCGAGTACCATTTTGGATCCCGTTTTGGAAAGCGTGATTTCTTCCAGGAGTTTGGAAAGAAGTTTGGGATGTCCCAAAATGCCCGTTTCCTCGCCTCCTTTGATTACGATCACTCCTTTGATTACGATGGGATTGTCTATAAACTCGCCCAGTTATATGCTTACCTGGGTATGGAGAGAAATGCATCTGTTGGAGATGTTAAGGGTTCTGGAGATCTTGAAGGTTCTGGAGATTTGCGGAATTTGGAGAATCCACATTACTTGCGTCCTTATAGTATTTTGATTCCCGATGAAATACGTGATAAGTTGAATCCTGATGAGTTGAAGCTTTTTATTTTAATAGCCAGATTATGTGGAAGTACTGTTTATATAAGCAGTCCCTTTTTAGATTTCTATGTCTCTGACTACCCTACTGGAAATGATCTTCGTAGAGCAATTTGGAACTTGTTGGATTATATCTACTCCATGTATTCTGAGAAAGGAGAAATGCCAACATTCATACTTGGATTGTTTGCGGGTTTTAACCTGGTTATTACCTTGGTTAGTCATACCGAGGAAGGCGGGTTATTCAGTGAAATTCTTAGAGCGTACTCAATGAGTTTATATGCACCAAATGGAACCTTTTCTGGAACCTTTTCTGGAACCTTTTTCTTGCCTTGTCAAGAAGGAAACATCATTCCAACTTTAGCTGGATGTCACGCCTTCTTATTAGTTGCAGCTGCTTTTATTGCTCCTTCTGATCCTGGTTGTATTTCTACTGGTACGTGCCTACTATATCCAGTACAGTCGATCTAGGAGACGCGGTCTCGAACCCTGGGAAGACCATAGGGTGACTGTATCGAAATCGTACCTCCTGTTGTTTCACAAATGGTATGTTTTCTTTTCCAAGTACTTGCAAATTCCCGGGACTTTATCAAACTCAGCAAGGAGTATAATATTAGATAATGTTCTTAATGTAAAACCAGAAACAGTTTCACATGAGGTTATTCTGCCTTGGTATTGGGTTGAACCTACTAGTATTATCAATCCTAGTGATATAGAAGGAGCCAGTTGTCCGAAACCTTCATGGATGATTTACCTGACCAATGATGGGTTAAATACCACTGTTGCAGCTTTTGAAGGAAATATGAAATATAGAACGTTTTCGTCTCGTGAATGGACGGATTTCACTTTTCTGGGATTAAGAAGAAACCCGTATTTACAATGGATGGTGGAAATTCAAGAATCAGAAGAAACTTATATGATAAACCAAGCGGAATATTCCTCTCTAGCTTTAACGGGCCACGGTATGTTGGAAGAATTGGCTAGAAATTCTACTATCTTTGATGCTAGCAACTGGCGCTCGAATAAAGCTTTTGTATCTCGTTTGTTCTGGAAGAGAAACGGGGTTGCTGCTCCTGCTGAGTCTTTATATTTGGGAGGTTCTATTAGAATGACTTGGATATCTGGGAGTTCTTTACCCAAGGCCGGGGAGATTCCGGCAAAGATGGTTATTAGGTGTACTAAACCAGTTGGAGTTGGCTTTGGTTCTATTGGCGAGGTTCCTGTGGTTAAGCGGACAAGAACTCAAGCTGTGAAATACTTGGTAAGTTCACAAAGAGATTTCCATTATTAAGTGGAAAAGCGAGTTCGCGTATGTACTTAGTATTAGTATCCTTTTAGAATAAAAAAAATTAATACTAATTTACTTAAATATCATTGAGTTAAAAATTATATTATAAAAAACAAAAAATATGAAAAAACAACTTCTGTACTATTGTCATTTTAAGTATCCATTCTACTATGTATCTACTATATATCTACTATCTACTATGTATTTATTATATTTCTATTATATATCTACTATCTTTTATGTATATATGTATATATCTACTATATATCTATTATATTTCATTATCTGCTCTCTATTTTTCTCTCTATTTTTCTCTATTTTCTCTCTTTTTCTCTTTCTCTCTATTTTCTCTATCTATTATGTATATATTAGATCTATATATCTACTATATATCTACTATATATATCGATTATCTACTATTTATCTATTATATATATATATATATTATATATCTTTCTCGATTTCTCTCTTATGTATATATCTACTATATATCTCTCTCTTCTCTATTTTTCTCTCTATTTCTCTCTCTATTTCTCTTTTCTCTATTACGTATATATCTATTATGTATATATCTATTATCTACTCTATCTTTTATATTTCTTTCTCTTATGTATCTATGTACTCTCTTTTATATATCTACTATATATCTTTCTCTTTTCGTCTCTTTTCGTCTCTTTTCTCTTTCCACGTTTTTCACTTTTTCCATTTTCTTCTTTTTCCTTTTCTCTTCTTATCTTCATTAGTAATCGAAAAAAGATAAAAAGCATAAATTGAAAATTAAAGCGATACGTAATAAGCAGTACAATGGAACAAATCGATCATTGGTACGGCTACGGGCTGGCCTGGAGCAGCGATCACGCTCTCCTAGCAATGGACGGATCGTTTACAGGTCTTTCTTCGCCAAAACACCACAACTCCACGCTTTCGTGGCTCTCGTGTACTCTGGACGGATGGGGTCCTCTTTCGCCAGAATACAACGATTTCTCGCCTTGTTTCTTACAGGGAACTGTGTTTGGGTTATCTGCGGTGGCGATGATTCTTGTTGGTTCTTACCAGATTTATTACTTGAAGAAATTACGGGTTTCCACTAGAAACAGACTAGGATGGGCCAATCACATTCGTTTATTGCTAGTTTCGATCCAGATCGTGTTTCAAATCGTGTTGTATCATATTTACGGGGGATCCGGAGTTATCCAATCCGCTTTAGCTGCCAATGTATTTGCCACGGTTGTAGCTTTGGGTATTCATTCCTTAGAACAAGTGAAGAGTAGTATTCCCAACGGAGTGGCTTTGTTTTATTGGCTCTTCCAGGTTCTTCTTAATCTTGGAAGATTAGTAAACCTCAACTTGAGAAATCAAAAAGAACACTTTTTTAACGTGGTTGTACTTAGTACATTTAATGCTGGGTTTATCTTAGCTTTACTGTTGGTTCCTACAAGACAAATCGGATACAAAGAAAAGGTTTCTCCGTATGATACTGCGAATGTATTTTCGCGTATTACCTTTGGCTGGATGGGATCTTTGATGAAACTAGGTTATGTAAAGTACTTGACTGAAAACGATTTACCTCCATTACCAAAAGAATTATCTGCTTTAGAAACAACAAGCTCGTTTTCGCATTACTGGAATTCCCAAGATAAAAAGAATCCTTCGTTGTTCTGGGCGTTATCGTACGCTTTTGGTGCTTCTTTTGTAGTGGGGGGAGTTTTCAAAGGATTACAGGATATTCTCGGATTTGTCCAGCCACAACTCTTAAAACAGTTAATCAATTTTGTTAACGAATACGCCGAAGCTCAGAAGAAAGACGAACCTATTCCTTTAACAAAGGGACTTATGATTGCAGGATCCATGTTTGTAGTATCCATTACCCAAACCGCGTTTCTCCATCAATACTTTCTTCGAGCCTTTGATCTCGGAATGAAGATTAAATCGTCGTTGATTTCTGTGATTTACAATAAAAGTTTGATCTTATCCAATGAAACGAAACTGGCTTCAAATACTGGAGATATCGTCAATTTGATGTCGGTAGATGTCCAGAGATTACAGGATTTGGTTCAGAATTTGCAGATTATCTGGTCTGGTCCTTTTCAAATTATATTATGTTTATACTCTTTACATGGACTTCTAGGAAACGCTATGTGGGCTGGAGTAGCTATTATGGTTATCATGATTCCGTTAAACGGATTCATCGCTAGAGTCCAAAAAAGACTTCAAAAAACACAAATGGGATACAAAGACGAAAGACTGCGGTTGATCAGTGAAATTTTATCCAATATAAAATCGTTAAAATTATATGGCTGGGAAAATCCATATTTACAAAGACTTAACCATGTACGTAACGATAAAGAACTTGCGAATCTTAAGAAAATGGGAGTGTTTTCCGCATGTTCTCAATCGTTATGGAACCTTGCGCCTTTTCTCGTTTCGTGTTCTACGTTTGCGCTTTTCGTGTTTACTCAAAAGGATAAAAGTTTATCCACGGATATCGTGTTTCCCGCTTTATCGTTATTCAACTTGTTGTCGTTTCCTCTAGCTGTTGTTCCTAATGTGATAACTTCAGTAGTAGAAGCGCAAGTTGCTGTAGAAAGACTTAGTAAGTTTTTAAATTCCGGAGAACTTCAAGACGATGCGGTGATTCGAGCTCCTCGTGCAGAAAAGATTAATGATCCCGCTTTTGAAATCAATAACGCCACGTTTTTATGGTCGAAAAGTTCCGGAAATAAAGTTGCTCTTTCTTCAATTAATCTTCTTGCTAGAAAAGGAGAATTACATTGTATAGTGGGTAAGGTAGGTTCAGGTAAATCCTCGGTTATTCAAGCAGCTTTAGGAGATCTTTATAAACTCGATGGGTCTGTGAAAATCCACGGAAAAGTCGCGTATGTATCTCAGGTTCCTTGGATTATGAATGGAACTGTTAAAGAAAACATTTTATTTGGCCATAAATATGATGAGACATTTTATAACCATGTTATTAAGGCTTGTGCACTTTCTGTGGATTTCCAGATTCTTCCTAAAGGAGATAGCACGGAAGTTGGAGAAAAAGGAATTTCCCTTTCTGGAGGACAGAAAGCGAGATTATCGCTAGCACGTGCTGTTTACGCAAGAGCAGACGTTTACCTCTTGGACGACCCGTTAAGTGCTGTAGACGAGCACGTGGGAAAACACTTGATAGACCATGTATTAGGACCAAAGGGATTGCTTAGAACTAAGTGTAAGATCTTGGCTACGAATAATATAAAGGTATTGTCTTTGGCCCATGAAGTTCATATGGTTAATGATGGGAGGATTATAGAAACGGGAAGGGTTGAGGAGATTATGCGTGATGACCAGAGTAAATTGAGAAAGTTGATTGAGGAGTATGGGAGTAGAAAGGAGACAGAAGAAGAAACTACGGAAACTCCTGATATTCCTGAGATTCCTGATATTCCTACTATTAAAGCTCTTAATGAAATTCCTAGTGAAAGTGCTACTCCTGTCCTTACACCCTCACCCATTTCCTCTGAAACTTCCGATACTGAATCCTTAGTCGCTGAAGAACTCGCTATTGGAGAAACAGAAAGTGAAAATGAGGAAAAGAAAGAACACACCGAACAAGGAAAAGTCAAATGGGACGTTTACCTCGAATACGCTAAAGCGTGTAATCCCAGCTCCGTTATTATCTTTTTATCCTGTGCTGTTTTAAGTAATATCATCAACGTTTCTTCTAACATCTGGTTAAAACACTGGTCGGAGGTTAATACGAAATACGGGTATAACCCAGACATTCCTAAGTACCTTGGGATTTACTTTTTATTGGGATTTGGATACGCTGGAGCTACACTCATGCAGGTTTCGTTTATGTGGGTTTATTGTTCTATTTATGGGTCTAAGAGATTACATAACGCCATGGCTGTGAGTGTTTTACGAGCTCCTATGTCTTTTTTTGAAACAACTCCGATTGGACGAATCTTGAATAGATTCCTGAATGATGTTTATAAAGTTGATGAGATATTAGGGAGAGTATTTGGAATGTTTTTTAGTAATTCGTCTCGTGTTTTATTTACGATTATTGTTATTACTTTTTCAACATGGCAGTTTATTTTCGTTATTGGTCCATTAGGCGTTTTATACGTTTATTACCAGCAATATTATATGAGAACGTCACGTGAACTCAGACGTCTTGATTCGATTTCACGGTCTCCTATTTTTGCGAATTTCCAGGAATCCCTAAATGGAGTTTCCATAATCAGAGCGTATGGCCAGGAAAACAGATTTAAACACTTGAACCAGCAAAGAGTGGATAGACACCTTAGTGCGTATCATCCTGCGATAAATGCTAATCGTTGGCTCGCAGTTAGATTGGAGTTTTTAGGGTCGCTTATTATTTTAGCCGCTGCTTCTTTATCCATTCTTACGCTTAAAAGCGGAAGTATTTCTGCGGGTCTTGTTGGTTTATCTGTTTCTTATTCCTTACAAATTACCCAGAGTTTGAATTGGATAGTTAGAATGACTGTAGAAGTGGAAACTAATATCGTTTCCGTGGAAAGAATCTTGGAATATTCGAGATTAAAGTCGGAGGCTCCTGAGATAATTGAAGATAATAGGCCAAATGTCGATTGGCCTAAAGAAGGAGCCATAACATTTTCCAATTATTCCGCTAGATACAGACCGGAACTTGATCTTGTGCTTAAAAACATTTCCCTAGACATTAAACCCCATGAGAAAATCGGAATTGTTGGGAGAACAGGCGCCGGAAAATCCTCAATCACTCTTTCCTTATTTAGAATCATTGAAGGAGCAGAGGGAGGAATTGTAATTGACGACGTGGAAACGTCGAAAATCGGGCTTTCTGATTTGAGACATAAGTTGAGTATTATTCCTCAGGATTCTCAGGTTTTAGAAGGAACTATACGTTCTAATTTAGATCCTACGGGAGTTTACAACGACGAGCAGATCTGGAGGGCTTTGGAATTATCCCATTTAAAAGAACATGTAGAGAAAATGGGCGGAATTGAAGCGAGAGTTGCTGAATCTGGGTCTAATCTTTCTATAGGACAACGTCAACTTATGTGTTTAGGTCGTGTTCTTCTTAAACTCGGGGATTCTAATGTTCTTGTTTTGGATGAAGCTACTGCTGCTGTGGATGTAGAAACTGATAAGATCTTACAGGAGACGATTAGGAGTGAGTTTAAGAATAAGACGATTATTACTATTGCTCATAGGTTGAATACGATCTTGGACTCGGATAGGATTATTGTTTTGGATAAGGGGAGGGTCGAGGAGTTTGATAGTCCGGGGAATTTGTTGAAGCGGAAGGAGAGTTTGTTTTATGGGTTGTGTAGGGAGGGGGGGTTTACAAGTGATTAAGTGAATTCTAGCGAAGCTAGAATGAACGTTTTTAATTCTAGCGAAGCTAGAATTACGTATTTTATACTAAGTAAATTCTAGCTTCGCTAGAATTTACGTACTTTTTAAATCCTAGCTTCGCTAGAATTTACTATATCCAGCCAAAATTCACGTATTAACTAAATCCTGGTTAAATTCACGTACTTAGCCAGAATTTACGTACTTTATACTTTATATTTATTACCTTTTATCTGTTTATATTTATATTACCTTTATATACTTTATATACTTTATATACTTTATCTTTATATTACCTTTATATTTGTATGGCTTATATAGTTTTTATGGCTTATATGGGTTGTATTTCTATTTGTATAGTTTATATAGTTTATATGGTATATCTGTTAACTATACTTTATATTTATATAGTAGTTGTATACTTTATCTTTTTACTTTATATCTGTTCATTTTATATTGGTTATTTGGTATATCTGTATATATCTGTTATCTTTATCTGTCAACTTTTTATTTTTCGCAGCATTTTTCGCAGCCAAAATAAACGAACAATAACTCAAATAACGAGCGTAGCGAGTTATTTGTGTTATTTGTGTTATATGGGTTATTTGTGTTATTATGATTTATTATGACTTATTATGACTTATTTGAGTTGTGAGTTATGTGAATATCCTTTAATGATTTTTCAAAAAAAATCTTTTGGCCAATTTTAGATCTCTATCTTTCGTGATTTTATAAAAATCTTTAATTTTAGATAAAAAGGTGATTAATTTTTAGATAAAAAGGTCTTTTTTTATATTTCTATCTTTTGGTCTTTTTTATAACTTTAATTTTTAGAAAAATCCTTAGTCTTTTTACTTTACCTTTCGTGATTTTTAGAGACTTTAATGATTTATAAAAATCCTTGAGGTTGTCAAGTTGTTAGTCTAATGCGTTTGTCTTAGATATTTGTTAACTGGCTCATATAGTACTCTTCAGTTTCAAAAGTATACTAGTATACTTAAACTGGTTATAGTTAAATAAAAATGAAAAAATGAAGAAATGAAAAGAAAACTGAAAATCTATAAAATGAAAAAATTAAAAATGAAAAAGTAAAAAAATGGAAAGATGAAAAAAAAAATGAAAGCAAATCAACGTCGTTCTTACTTTTATGCTATAATATTTGTATAATTATTTAAAAATGAAAAATAGTAAAAACTTTTAAACTTAAGTAAACCCTTATGTTTCCTAATACACGTTATATTGTAAACCCTCGGAAAATCATATAATCGTATGGTGTACAAGCAATTGAACGATTTTCCGTTTAACTCTTTTTTTAAGTAAATAATATTTATTAAGTAAATGATTTTTTTGATTTTAACTAAATGTTTTTTTTTTTGCAGCAATTTTTGCGAATTTGAAATATTTCAAGAACTTTTATACTTAAATATCATTAAGTAATTAAACTTATAAACATTAAAGTCCACTTAAATTTATACTGAATATATAGATAAGAATCCGAAATATACAAAATATATTTGAACATATAAATCTTATCTTTAGTAAGATATAATGGTCAATACATTTTACCTTTTTTTCTTTTAAATTTCTGGTTCTAATTCTGGAACTCCTTTACCTCAAACATTCTTTTATGATACTTAGTGACTTTTTTGGTATTCTTATATTATGTTTTACATGATAAGTATGAATATTATAAGTTACACAAAGTCAAATTGCAAATTTATAAAAAGTGCAAAACCAAATTCATTCTAGATTATAATTATACTTAAATATATAATTATACTTAAATATATAATTATACTTAAATATATAATTATACTTAAAAGAAATCATTTTATACCAAATGACTATTTGTAGAGTAAGATAAATAATCTATGAATGGGATTTAGAATATGAGGAAATTCTAACTTAAATAGATAATAACTAGAAGTACATTTCGTGATTTTCATGTTTTCTTCTTACATTTTAATTGATTTTTTCGTGATTTCATGATTTCATTTTTTGAGTTTTTGATTTTTTCATCTTTTCATTTTTTCATGATTTCATTTTTTCGTGATTTTCGTAATTTTCGTGATTTCATTTTTTCGTGATTTTCGTGATTTTCACTTTTTCATTTTTTCGTGATTTTCGTAATTTTCGTGATTTCATTTTTTCGTGATTTTCGTGATTTTCACTTTTTCATTTTTTCGTGATTTTCGTAATTTATATTGTTGAGTTTTTTTAAATTCTCTATACACTTATAAAATTAATATACTCAGATCCACAAGTAAAGTGTTAATGTATATATAACCCCTTGTATCTTTTTGCGAGAAAACATATTCCTGTATAGGATATCAGTTTTGGATTGATATGCGAGATATCAGATACAATACTTGTAAGATACAATAATACACTTATAAGATAATACACTTTTAAGATAATACTTATAAGATCTATAATATACTTCGATTAAATGACTTGATATTCATAGAAGGATCTAGAAAGGAAATCCATAAAAAAGGGTCATGCAATTTCCACCTTAAACATCACGTGCCCCATGCCTATATAATGTATAACTTTTTTTTTTGCAGTCAAATGAATTTTTTAAAACAACAACACTTTTCTTTCGATCTCAAGGGTGGTTGGATGGGAGATTTGGCGGGAAACCCATATGGGTGTTGCTAGTTAAGCTATCCGGAAAGGCTTGTACCAGGCAAGCCAGAACCGGTATAAACCGAAGTAATCCTTAAAGGAGCTGCTACAAAAGTGCTACAACAATGAAGAACTGGCTTTTCAAAAACATCTTGCTTCCAATTGCTTAAGTTTGATATTTAGCATATATTTCCGTATTAGTTTGAATATTATGTTTTTTGGGATTCGTCCCTTTTTTAGAAAATCATGTAGATCTGAAAGATTCATATTATGATTCATATGACTTAGAGTATCTAGATATCCAGAAGGATATACAGATATATTGATGCCTTGGTTATTTCATATTAACATGTATTTGATAGGTTTGTTATATTTATTATACTTTTAAGAGAAATAAGGAATAACCATATAAAAGGTTATAAATATAATGTGATAAATATGATATGATATATATTAACTATATAATATCTATTCACATATCCAAAGTAAATTCACCCATAATAGAATTAACAGAATGAATACACAAATCACACCAAAACTTTCTGTTTCTTTTTTCCCATTTAAATACGGAGATTCATGATCCACGATTCGATTTCTATCGAAAATGATAGGAGTAATCCAAATTGTAAATGTAAATACAACACTTATTGCCCCGAATAAAATGGAAATGGCTAGTGACATTTCGGCAAGCATATTATCGACATCAGGGTTAGGTTGGGTTATAGGTTGGGCTATTACCCTGGCTTTCTTCTTTCGAGTAAAGACTCCCATAATATGAGAAGAAGAAGAAGAAGAAGAAGAAGAAGAAGAAGAAATAAGAAGAATTTATTAAGAAATAAATGATAAATAATAAGAAGAATAAAGAAGAAATAAGAAGAAATAATGAAAATAATAAGAAGAAATAATTAAATGATAAATAATAAGAAGAAATAAGAAGAATAAAGAATGAAAATTTACGAAGAAATAATAAGAAGAAATAAACGATAAATAATAAATGATAAGAAGAAATAAGAAGAAATAAGAAGAATGAAGAATAAATAATTAAGAAATAAAGAAGAAATAAGAAGAATTTATTAAGAAATAAACGAAGAAATAAAGGAAAATAAATGAAGAATAAATTAAGAAATAAATAAATGATAAGTAATAAGAAGAATAAAGAAGAATAAAGAAGAAATAATTAAGAAATAAATAATAATAATAAATAATAATAATTAAGAATTAAGAAGAATTTTCTAGTAAAATTTAAGAATTCATTACTATACATTATTCATTATTCATTATACATTTTTTATACACTTTTTATAAATCACTTAGAAGCAAAACAACCACCAACAACAGCAAAGGCACAATGATTAGTATAGACAGCGATTTCGTGTCCGCCCTATCAGATTCACTTATCAAGACTTCTTGGTGTTTAATACGATAAACTAAACAAATAACCGCCAATACTATGATTAAAAAGAAGAGCATGGGAATGAGCCATGTAAAGGAACTATCATCCTTGCGGTTGGTATGGCTTGGTTGTCTTTGTTTTAGTTTGGCTTTCTTGTTTCTTCGGAAAGTGCCCATTGATAAGTGATAAGTGATAAGTAATAAGAATAAAAAAGAAGAAAAAGAAGAAATTAAAAAAGAAGAAAAAGAATAAAAAAGAAGAAAAAAGAAGAAAAAAGAATAAAAAAGAGAATACATGTAATAAATAGAGAATATAATAAATAGAAGATAATACTTAGAAGATAATACATATAACACTTTAATAATACAATAGAATGACTGCAAGTTATAATTCATCTATTTATTTACAATGGAAAATTTACAAACAAGAATAATCTTAGAAACAATGGTAATTCATTTTAATTAAATTAAATTATTGTAATTATATTAAATTATTGTAATTATATTAAATTTATTACTTTTCTTCATTCTTTATATTTTTCCGAAATAGGAAATTTCTCGTGAGCCGCACAAAAGTTGCAAAAAGTTGCAAAAAGTTGCAAATTCAAAGTTACAAATTTTAATTTAAATTTGAAAAAACTAGTTAACTCTAAAAACTCGGATTTCTCAAATTTTCTAATTTTTACGAATTATTAAAAAATTCACTAAATAACTAACTAACTCAATTTCTTCAAATTCATGCAAATGCAAATTCTATAGAACTTTCAAATCTAAGAATTCACAAGAAATTCGCAAAATCTGAAAAGTTCGGATTTCTTCAAATTTTCGCTTTTTCGGCTGCAAATTTCAATTTCTAAAAATATTAAGAAAGTACGAATTATTAAGAAATCACTAAATCACAAACTCAAAACCATGTCAAATTTCTTAAATCTCGCCCTTTAGTAAATCTACAGAGTACTTAAATAAAATTACTAATTCACTAAATAACTAAATAAATGATTTTTTTTCCTCAATTTTCGGCTGCAAATTACAAAAAAAAAGAGAGTAAATTATATAACTAAATAATTAGAAATAACTAAATAACAAACTTACTCAAAACTCGCTAATTCACTAAATAACTAAATAACTAACTCAAAACTCACTAAATATCTAAATATGTAAAAAAACCAAATTCAAAAATTCAAAATTCATTCTGAATTTTCGCTTTAAATTTTCGGCTGCAAATTATAAAAAAAAGGAAATTAGTAAAGAAATAAAGAAAACAAATAACTAGAAATAACTAATTAACTAAAAGCTCACTAAATAACCAAAAACTCACTAAATAACGAAATCAAAAAAATAAAAAGATCTCGCAACTAAATAATAAAAACTAGAAGTAATTTAAAAACAAGAAATAACTAAAACACTTAAAAACTCACCAACTCGTGCAAATTACAAGAAAAAATGAATAAATGAATAATTACTAAAGAAATAACAATAACTAACTAAAACCTCATTTGCTTCGCTCACTAAATAACTAATTCAAAATTCACTAAATATCTAAAATAAACCAAATAAAAAAATTCAAAATTCGCATTTTTTTGCTCTGAATTTTTTCTCCAAATTTTCGGTTGCAAAAAAAAATAACTAAAGAAATAACAATAATTAGCTCAATAACTAAAGAAACAACTAAATAACTATGAAAAATCAAATCACTTACGAACTCGTGTCTCTAAATTACAAAAAGAAAATAAGTAAATTAGTAAATAACTATAAAAAACTAACTAGAAATAACTAAAGAAATAACTAAAGAAATAACTAAAGAAATAACAAAATAACTGGAAATAACTAACTAAATTACTAAAGAAATAACAATAATTTGCTAAATAACTAGAAATAAAGAAAATCACTGGCTAACTAAATAACTAATCCACTAAATAACTAAAGAAATAACTAATAACTTAATAAAAAAGTTCCAAAAAAATTTCGCCCAAATTTTTTCGCTCTGAATTTTCGCCTCAAATTTTCGCCTCAAATTTTTAGGCTGCAAAAAAAAAGTAAACTACCAATAATTAACTAAAGAATTAACAATAACTAAATAACTAAAACACTTAAAAACTCGAAATAAAAAAAAACTAAATAGCTCAAAACTCACTAACTCGTACAAATTACAAAAGTAAAAAGTGTAATAACAAAATAATTAACTAAATAAAATTAACTAACTAAAAAGCAGTAATTAACTAAATAACAATAATTAACTAAATAACTAAAAACTCACTCGCTTCGCTCATTCGCTCACTAAATAACTTAAATATCTAAATATCTAAAATAAACCAAATTCAAAAAACTCAAAATTCGCATTTTTTTTTCGCTCTAAATTTTTCCACTTTTTTTTTCGCTCTGAATTTTTAGCTGCAAAAAAAAGTGAATAACAATAATTAACTAAAGAATTAACAATAAATAACCAAAAAAAAAAAACACTTAAAAACATGAAATAAAGAACAACTTAAAAATCACTCATTCGCTCTAATTTACAAAAAAAAAAGTAATAATAATAATAAGTAATTAACTAAATAAAATTAACTAAAGAAATAACAAAATTAACTAAATAACTAAAACTCACTCGCTTCGCTCACTAAATAACTCAAATTCAATAAATAACTAACTAAATAATTCACTAAATAACTCACTAAATAACTCACTAAATAACTAAATAACTCAAACCCAAAAAAATTCAAATTTCGCATCTTTTTTTTCTCCAAATTTTCGCTCCAAATTTTCGCCTCAAATTTTCGGCTGCAAAAAAAACCAAAGAAATAAAGAAATAACTAAATAACTAAAGAACTAAAACACTTAAAAAACTTGAAATAAAGAAAAAACTAAACAACTTAAAAATCACTAACTCGTACAAATTACAAAAAAAAAAGTAATAACAGTAATTAACTAACTAACTAAATAAAGAAATAACTCAAAAATCACTAACTAACTAAAACTCGCTTCGCTCTTTTGACTCATTCGCTCGCTTCGCTCGCTCATTCGTCAATGATCACTTCTCTTCCTCAAGGTGCTCACATAATACAACGGATAAAACTCGTCTCTACTTTCCACCTCACACGAATTCTCAATTCCCAAGGCCCCTCCCTTTACAAATTCGTTTTCAAACTCAAATACTTCCAAAAGTTCTTCCAGGTCTTCGGAAACAAACAACTTTTGCCCGTCGGTGCATATGCTAATAATAGGTGCATTAGTACTAATAGTTTGAAAGTGAACTAGTTTATCTTTATACTCAAATACTAGTATAGCACTTGTATTTTCACAAGTAACAATTATAAACCTTTTCTCTTTTATCTCCACAGATAAAACGCAATTTACAGAAATCTCTCTTATTCCCGGTTTTTCCTCGGTAATAAAACGAGCAGGAGGAAGATGAATATCGCTTAAAAACCCCTCCAAAAAACCCCTTAAATTCATTTTTTCAAGTAAAACATTTTCAAACCAATTCCAAACAAAAACGAAATCGTCGCCTCCTGCACTGAAAAGTAAACTAGAGTCAAATTTAGGAACATGCATAGTGGAAATAAACTCGGTATGCCCAAATAACCAGTGTTTGATTACATACGATTTGGGATAATTACTTACTCTAATATGCTCATCTCGGTCTCCCGTGAGAATATACTTGTTTCCTTTATGTTTAGTGATGAGAACATCGCTAAGCATGGAAACATGGCCGAGTATAGGAATTAAGTTTTCGGGTTTTTCGTTTTCACTTTTTTCACTTTTTTCGTTTTCGTTTTTTTCACTTTTTTCGGTATCTTCGTTTTTTTCGGTATCTTCGTTTTTTTCGGTATCTTCTTCTTTTTCTAGGGAAATCACATAAACATCACCAAATTTATCCGCAACTACAAGATCATTTCCCTCTAAAGAAACAGAACACGGTCTTTTCGGAAAAACTTGACGTTTTACAAGATTCAAACAATTCTCTTTTGAGAAATCAAGAGAAAACACTACCGCCGCTTTATCGCTATCGGTAGTACCAACTAGGTAATTTCCCGATACGGAAAGCGACCGGATGTAGTTGTAAATGGGAGTAGCAGTTTTAGGAATAGCAGTTTTAGGAGATTTACCTTCTTTATCCTCTTTCTCTTTCTTAGGATTCAAGAAATCCACGGGATCTGTCCATTTCCCGACTAAAGCGCAATCGCTGAGACGGAAAACGTGGAGCTCGTTGCGCACAGACGCAAAGAGATGCGTTCCGTTGGTGGTGAGGAGTTGGTAGGGGTGTTTCATAATAGTTTTAGTATGGTTATAGTACTTTTTTGGTTTTTTTTTGGTGTTTTTTAGTACTTTTTAGTACTTTTTTGGTTAACTAGTTTGATTTCTGATTTCTAAAAACGCGATGAGATAAAAAAATGAAAAAAATCAATAAGAGAAAAAGTAGAATGAATATAAAGAGAAAAAGTAGAAGAAATATATAGAAGAAGAAATATATATAGAAGTAAAAGATCTACTTAGGATATCTACATAGATAGTAGTAGTAGTTTTCTAGTTTACTAGTTTTCTAGTTTTCTAGTTTTCTAGTTATAGTTTCTGATTTAGTGCGATGAGATGAAAAATGCGATGAGATAAAATGAAAAATAAGAAGAGAAATATAAAGAAGATATAAAGAAGAAGAAGGAATATAGAACATATAAGAGATATAGAACATATATAGAACATATATAGAACATATATAGAAGATAAAATACCTTAAGATGCCTAGATTTATATAGTACATTTAATGGTTCTTTACTTTTTGTAAATTACTAAATGAAGACTTATGCTGATTTTGTTTAAACGTGATTTCTGTGATAAATAGCGTGAATGGGTTATTTATAGGGTGTTTATTGGGTGTTTATTGGGTGTTATATGTTGAAGTTTGGATGTTTTAGTTATTTGATGTTTGGATGTTTTTGCTGAAGTTCGGGCCTTTTTGGTATTTGATGTTTGGATGTTTTTGTGAAGTTCGGGCCTTTTTACTATTTGATGTTAGGATGTTTTCATTGATGTTAGGATGTTTTCGTTGAAGTTAGGATGTTTTTTCTTTTTGATGTTAGGATTTTCTTTTTGATGTTCGGGTCTTTTTTCTTTTTTTTCTATTGCACTTCGGGTCTTTTCTGAGACTCCTGAATAAAAAGGTTTCAGGAATTGTAACTTTTTAAAATCTCAATAAAGAAGTTTCCATTTTATTATTAACAAATATTTATATATTCATCACAAATCAAAGTATGAGAATTTAAACTGAATAATTATTTTAAGTTGAATCAAATGATAACAAATAGTAAATGAGGAACTTTTTAGTGGACTTTAGTTCTTTTTAATTCTGAGTTTTTTAGAGGTTTTTTTTTGCAGCCATTTTTTATTTCAATTAAGAAATGAAGTGTATAATAAAAATTGTATACTTTCTATTATTACACATAGTAAATACTGTTAAATACTTAGTAAGTATATTTTTATGATATATCATATTGAAAGTAGAATAAAAAAACAATATAGTAACTATATAGTAACTAGAAGCCTAAATATAGTTCTTAATATACTTCTTAATATACTTCTTAATATTCCCAATATACTTTCCAAAAAACGGGGCATTCTGGGAATTGAACCCAGGGCCTCTCGCACCCAAAGCGAGAATCATACCACTAGACCAAACGCCCTTTTTTAAAAAAATTCGAAAGTAGAGTTGAGTAAGTATTTTAAAATAGGAAAATACCTGGAAAATGGAAAAGTACAAAACCCTTGAATAAATTCGTATATCAAATAATACGTATATTCCTTATAAACCGAGTTATATATAAAAAGAGTATAAAAAGTATAAAGAGTGCAAAAATAAGAAGCTATTTATAACTACAAGAGCATATTTGTTCCATAAAAAAACGACTCATAATAATTGAAAAAAGTTTTTGCAGCCAAAAAAAGAGAAAATAAAAAGAGAAAAAAGAGATTTTATAAAGGAAAATCCTATAACATATACACTATATACTCCATACTAAATATAACCATTAGACTTAAAAGATAAAAGGAACACAAAAAAAACACATATGTGTTAGGCCTCTGATAGCCAACGGGTAGGGACATATATCTAGTATGTATTGCACTAAAGAAGTAAGCTATATAAGGGGTAACGTGGGCACATATTTATAGTGCCCGATAAGCCGAGTGTAAGAGGTAATAGACGAGCTAAGAGTTGTCCTAGTAACTAAGGATAGACCTATGCAGGATAGGGGTATATCCCTAACAATATGATCATTGACGAATCAATATAAAAGTAAAAAGGCCTGAAATTCAATAGAAAAATTACCACTACGAAATATATCAATTGATATATCATTTATGATACACCATTTATTATGTATCATATTTCGGTTATAATACATCAATTGATACATCACATTTCGTTTATGATACATCATTAATGATGTGTTGCAGTTTGGGCTTTTCTAAAAAAGATCCCAACTTCAATAAATAACACAATAAGTTCAATATATATCAGAAAAGGCCCGAACTTCAATATATAGGAAAAGATCCTAACTTCAATACAAAACAGAAAGGCCCGAACTTCAATACAAAACAGAAAAACCTTAACTTCAATATATAAAGAAAACTCCTCACTTCACAAGTTATTCCATAAAATTTAATCCATAAACTTAGAAAAGATCTAACAAATTGTATTTCCTATCAATTTAAAGAGGAATAAGAATTAAACTCAGATGATTTACAATCATTTGATTGGTCATATGATTATTTCTTGTTTTATTATGTGGAAATTAGGGGGTAAATTTACATATTACTAGTCAGAATAAAAGGCCCGAACTTCAACAATAAATAAAACAAGTAATAAATAAAAGGAATAAATAAAAGGAAATAAATAAAAGGCGTAATAAATAAATAAAAGGCCCAAACTCAGTATAAAATCGATTTTTTTTTAAAAAAAGAGAGGCCCTTTTTCTTAACAAACGGAAAAGCCCGAAAATCGTATACATAACATAAAGTCCCTTTTTCAAATAAAAGAAAAAAAAGGCCCCTTTTCTAAAAAAACTGAAAGATCCTAACTTCACATACAAAGAAAAGATCCTCACTTCAATACATAACCAAAAAAGGCCAGAACTTCAATACATAACATCCTCCTTCCATACATAAGAGAAAAGGCCAAAAAATCACTAACAAGTAAAAAGATCCTAACTTCAACATAAAGATCCTAACTTCAATACATAAGAGAAAAGGCCCGAAAATCAGAAGCAGAAAAAAGGCCCTAACTTCAAAAAAACTCCTAACTTCAATACATAACAGAAAGATCCGAACCTCAAAGAAAGGCCCGAACTTCAATACATAAGAGAAAAGGCCCTAACCTCAATACATACAGAAAAAAGGCCCGAACTTCAACAGAAAGGCCCTAATTTCAACATATACGGAAAAGGCCCTAACTCCACATAACCTACAAAACCACCCATACAGAATCCACTTATACCTATACAACCTAAATATCCCAATCTATGCATTTTTTCCCAAAGGGTAAAATATTATGCTGCATCATGCAGGGGTGTTAAAAAATACGTGGGTGCAAAATAATCAAGCATTGATTATTTTTTAATCAATTCGCAATTGATTATTTTTTAATCATATTATTTTCTTTATCCAGCCACAAACTCGAAACAAAAATAACCATAACCACTAAAATCCCTTCACCCTATTTCTTCCTTGTAAACCACCATCCCTTTACTTCTTCTATTTCCTCTTCCGGTTCTTCCACGACCTCATACTCCTGTAAAGGTTCCTTTTCTATAAACTTATGGACGATTTCCTCTTCTGGCGGTTTTGCTGCAAACGAGTAGAAAAAGTTTGTGATATTTTCTATCGCTGTGTTTTCGGAGATATCCGCGCCCACGTGTTTCGGATCTACGAAATTGAATATATATTCGTCTGCTACGGCATCCCAGATTTTGAAGTTTTCCGTGTTTTTCCAGTTTTGGATGAAAGCGGAATTGAATTGGGAAAGCGAGCCGAGCGCGTTTTCGGAAAATCCCGTCGGCGGTTTCCCGAAACGGTCTACATACTGGGAAAAGCGCATTGTCGCAACAAGCGAACTTAGGTAATCTTCGAACTGGTACCGGATATGGTCGTCATTTCCCAAATAGGCATCCTGCGCATTATCCGTTGCCGAAATAAGACTATTTATAAATTTCCGGTCACAATGCGAAAGCGCAAGCTCGTCCGGTTTCCCCTTTGGGAAAGCCACTTCCGCGGAATCCAAATTCACAACCAAATCAACGCCATACGTTTGCGCTTGGTTCACAAAAAGAAGATTCGAGCATCCAACCATAAACGAATTTACAGAAAGAAAATCAAGTTGCTGGAGCGGAAGATACGGATTCCAAAAAGCGTTTTTGGTGTTAAAGATTTGGAGCGGAAGTCCGTAAAAGCGCAACATCGACTTTCTATTTGTGGACGCGAGCGAATTCGGCTTGGAAAGCGGGCCGTACGTTTCCGTATAATCCGAAAGCGGACTTCCGGAACAGTCCAAGTCGTTGAGCAACCCCGGAAATAGAGATACGAGGTTGTTCTGGAATTGCGTAAGCATCTCCAAGTTATTATTAGAATAGATGATTATTTTTTTATCGAGCAAAAGCGCTTTAAAAATCACAAGGAAATCCGAGGAAAACTTGAGAACCGACTTTTTCAAGTTTAAATTCACGTAAAACTCTTCCGGAGATCCGGGGGTTTCCGAGGTTTTCTCAAGACTTTCATAAAGATCTTGAAGAATCGTAAAGTCTTTAAGATCACTTTGTAAAAAGTAAGATCTCGTTATTATACTCAACTTCTCCTTTATTTTCGTAAACATGGGTTGTTTCTGGGAAATCACCACGATTCCTTTTTGTACTATAGATCTTGTAATTTCGTCCCGTTGTTTTTCCTCTTTTGAAAGATCATTCGTTTTTACTTGTCTTACACAGGAACACCCGAAAAGGGTTTTCAAATCCCGAGAGTTTCCGGAAAACTCGTTTATATCGGAAAGCGCATCCATGCTTTTCTTTTTTTTAAAATCGTAAACCAAATTAAAGTTGGAAAACGTTTCCTCGAAAAGGTGCAGGCCGTCCGGAAGTGCTTGGAACGGAAGGTTTTTAAATAGAGATTCGGTGTATTCCGGGTGAAAACCGGATCTCCACCACTGCACTTCCGGTCCTCTCTGATGATGAAAATCCACCAAACAAATCGCAAACACCGAGGGTGCGTCCGAATCCGGAAATGCCGGAAGAACCGGGGTCTTCGGAAGATTCTTAACCGTAATTGTCCGCGCTACCAGAACTATCAGCACCTCGGGTGACTCCGGCATTTCGGGAATCTCCGGAATCTCTTTATGACGAGTACTAATAAAGTCTAGAGCGGGACTCTGAGGCCGAGAGATCTCAGATAACGAATCTAGCGAGGTTTTACTGGCACTAGAATATCGTAAGCTAAAGTCCAAATCTATTCTATCCACCTGGTCGTACTTATCTATCCTCTCTATTCGATCTATTCTATCTAGCTTCTCTGAACTTCGCCCGAAAATACTCAAGCCGAGGCCTTTACTGGCTGCCGTGCTGGCGCTATTATCACTGGACATACTACTCCTCCTAGAATCAAACCCCCGGCTATTCCGACTACCGGTCGATCCCAAACGTATCGGTCTAAACTGGAACTCCTCTGGCGTTTTCCCCGCCAGATTGATCAAGCGGCCAAACGAAAGCACCGACGGCGACGGCGTGGCGGGCGTAGGGGTCCTTGTCTCGCGCTTGGAGAGGCGCAAGGGCTTGAGGTCGCCGGGCTTGGACATGGGCGACACGGGGCTGAGGGGCGGGTCGTAGGCGGGCTCGTGGGGCAGACGCAAGGCGGTATCGTCCGTATCCATGGTGTTGTTTGAAAATGAAAATAGCGAGGATGAGAAAAAGACGAACGAGCGTAGCGAGAGAGTGCGAACGAGCGTAGCGAGAGAGTTAGTGGGATGCGAACGAGCGTAGCGAGAGAGTTAGTGGAATGCGAACGAGCGTAGCGAGAGAGTTAGTGAGAATGCGAACGAGCGTAGCGAGAGAGTTAGTGAGAAAAAAAGGAGACGAACGAGCGTAGCGAGAGAGTTAATGAGAAAAAAGAGAATGCGAACGAGCGTAGCGAGAGAGTTAGTGAGAAAAAAAGGAGACGAACGAGCGTAGCGAGAGAGTTAGTGAGAAAAAAAGGAGACGAACGAGCGTAGCGAGAGAGTTAGTGAGAAAAAAAGGAGACGAACGAGCGTAGCGAGAGAGTTAATGAGAAAAAAGAGAGAGTTAGTGAGAATGCGAACGAGTTAATGAGAAAAAAAGAGAGTTAGTGAGACTTTTGGAAATAGTGAGAAAAAAGGGGAATAGGGAAAACTGAATAGCGAGAAAAAAGGGGGAAAAGCGATAACTAGTTAGAACTGAATAGGGAGAACTAGTGAGAATTTTCATATCGAGAACTAGCGATTTTTTTACGAGAAGTTTTACGAGAATTTTATACACGAGAATACACGAGAATACACGACGATAATCAATAATAATACAAGTGATATTTCAATGATATGTCAATGATATTTCAATGATACGGATCAATTGTGTCATTGATCAATTGATTATGGCATTGTTGATGTGTCAATTGATAAGGTGTCATTGTTGTTTATTGTTAGTTCATTGTTGGGTTTGTGGAGTCACGTGGGGGAACGAGGTACGAGGGAGCGAGGGAACGAGCGTAGCGAGTGAGTGAGCGTAGTGAGAAAAAAAAAGAGAAAATTTAGTGAGAAGTTAGTGCGAGAAAATTGTGACTATTTGTGAGAAAATTTGTGAGAAAATTTTTAGAGTGAATTTGCGAGAAAATTGAGAGTATTTGTAGAACGAGAAAATTAGCGAGAAATGTATAGAGTGAATTTAGCGAGTGAATTTAGCGAGAAATGTATAGCGTGAATTTAGCGAGTGAATTTAGTGAGAAATGTATAGAGTGAATTTAGAGTGAATTTATAGTGAGTAAATTTATAGCGACTGAAATTATAGAGTAAATTTATAGTGAGTGAATTTAAAGTGAATTTAGTGACAAAATTGTGAGTAGTAGTATAACGAGAAATTTGTGAGTAGTAATATAACGAGTAAATTTAGCGAGTGAATAGGGATAAAATAAATTAGAGCGAGAGTAGCGAAAATTTGTGAGTACTTCTAAACGAGCATAGAGAAATTCGTGAGAATTTGAGAATTCGTAGAACGAGAAAATTAGTGAGAATTTAAATTTTGACGTAGCGAGAAAACGAGAGAATTTGAGTTTTGCGTAGCGAGAGAATTTTGAGTATTTTTGAGTTCTGGTAGCCAGAAGAGCGTATGTGCTTGATATTACTAGTATTTGTATATTACTTGTTACTCGTATACACCCTCTTAATGTTACTATTTATTCTAGATTACCTGAATAGCTGCTCTAAATATGACCTACCATTTTTTTCTTAATTTATTTTTCGTACTAAAATTTTACATTTTTCGTGCTTAATTTTTGAGATTTTTCGTACTTAAATTTCGTACTTAATTTCTTACTTAATTTTTTACTTAAATTTTTACTTAATTTCTTGATGTTTCCTTGCATTTACACATAATCCACTCATCATATTGCTCTTGTTAACCAATCATTATTCACAGTCTATCTGTTTTAAGTAATGTATACTTAAATCATACTATAGGTACTTTTTATAAGTTGCTCTTTTCTGTTTAATCTGCTAGTCTAGCAATTTTAAGGGTATACCAATTCATAAGCCAATATGATTTTTTTTTTTTCAATTTTTCTTGCAATTTTTTGCAGCCAAAAAATAAAGAGAAAAAAAATTCTCACAATATTTTTCAAAACCTTATTTAAAACATTCCTTCTTTAAAACACTCAAGTTTATCTTTACATCTGAATATCTAGCATTCAATTAACTGTTTAAACAAACTACGAGCTATAGTTATTAACTCCTATCTATCACTCATATCTCTCTTTCACTCTATTGGCTGCAAAAATAAGTAATAAAATTTGATTAGTATGTATTTAAATGCGGCAAAGTAAAAAAGTAGAAAGTAAAAAAAGTAGAAAGTGAAAAGAAAACATTTTATCTACAAGCCATAGTAAAAAACACAGATTTAAAAAAAAAAGGTTAAAATATAAACCTGCTACGAGCTTTATATAATCCAGCTACGAATCCACTCGCTACGCTCGTGGATTCGCTCGTGAATTCTCAAAAACATGCGCAAACCCGGAATCGAACCGGGGGCCCAACGATGGCAACGTTGGATTTTACCACTAAACCATTTGCGCGAAAATCTCCGCGACGGGGAATTGAACCCCGGTCTACCACGCGACAAGCGGTAATTCTAGCCACTAAACTATCACGGATGATTCGTAAAAAAGGAAAACTTCCAGTTGTATGTATGATGGGTATTGTCAGATTATGTAATTGTAAAAAAATCGTCAGTATAATACTTAGGTAGATAAGAAATATACGTAAAAAAAATAGCTAGTTATTAGATACATGTTTTATATAAAAATCAGTATACTACTTAGTACTTCTCTTATTATTTTACAAAGAAAAGTATTTTCCTCTCAACTCGTGTTTACCGGTATACCAGTTATCTTAACAGATCATGACTAGTCCAAGTAGTTATGATTTAAGTACTAAACTATTCAAGAAGTATCTATAAAAAAAAATCTATAAAAGAATAATCTATAAGAGAAGTAAAAAAAAGGTATATAAAAAAAAGGTATATAAAAAAAAGGTATATAAAAAAAAGGAATATAAAAAAAAGGTATCTATAAAAGATCTATCTTATCTACATTGTAGAAAAATAGATCTGAAAAAATGTGTAAATAAATTGGAAAAGGCCCGAACTGCAACACATGAAAAAACTGTGTAAATAAAATAAAAAACTGTTAAAATAATAACTGTGTAAAAGTAATAAACATGTAAGATGAATAACTGTAAAACCAAATACAGTGCTATATTATCTAAAATCATCTTATAAGTCATCTATAAAATAACACATAATATGAGTCATAATCATTCACCTATCATATTAATTATACATAATCATTCACCTATCATATTAATTATACACAATCAATTACAATCAATACACAATACACTGTGGCACGGAGTTTTCCGGTAATTAATTGCGAAATAGCGGTAATTAGCGAGAATAGAAATAGCGAGAAAGCGAGAAGCGAGAAAGCGAGAAAAATAGACAGCGAAAATAGGAGAATACCGAGAATTAAGGGCGAAATAGCAACAATTAAGGAGCGAAAATAGAAATTAGCGAGAATACCGAGAATAGAAATTAGGGAAAATAAGGAGAACACAGAAAAAATAGCGAGAACAAGGAGAATACAAATAGCGAGAATAAGGGAAATAATAACGAGAATAGGGGAAATAAAGAGAATAAAGAGAAGTGGAAATGTAGGATATATAGTGAGAATACATCAAGAGAATACATCAAGAAAACACATACAATACCTACGAGCGGAGCTCGTAGGTATTTTATCTTCTCTATACCTCTAATAGCTACGAGCGGAGCTCGTAGCTATACTTTTACCCTAATAACTACTCGCTAATAACTACTCGCTCCGCTCGTAGTTATGCTCGTAGTTATTTTTCGTGCCCCGCCCAATTCCTATATAAACCCTGTAAACCCCACTAATCCATTCCTACACATCACAAATGACCCTCTCCTCAACCTCCACGTTCCCCCGCGGAGTCGAACTCCTCCACATTCCCATTTCCCTCGGTTCCCTGGAAAACCCGCTCGCGTGTTCGATTCCCGCCCCGCTCAAACTCGACACTCTCGGAAACTTCCTCATTGTATCCGTGCCGGGCGCCTTTACTCCGACGTGTACCGAGAACCACATTCCTCCTTATTTGAGCCTGGAGAATTTGGCCAAATTACATAGTAAAGGAATCGATACTCTTGTTATTATTAGTGCCAATGATGCTTTTGTACTCAACGCTTGGGGAAAACTCCTTCTTCAAGCAAACTTAAAGTATAAAGAGGAAGAGAAATACCCTCGTGTTATCTTTGCTAGCGATACCGCCGCTGCGTTTAGTGAACAAGCGGGTTTATCTGTAGATGCTAAGGCGTTAGGGAAGAGAACTGCTAGGTACGCTATGGTTGTTGAGGAGGGTGTTGTGAAGTATTTAGGGAGAGAGGTGGAAAGAGGGGTGGGTGTTAGTGGGGTGGAAGCGGTGTTGGCGAAGTTGTAACGAACAAACCGAAGGTTTGTGAGTTATAATTTTTGTAATTTATAAACCGAAGGTTTATAAATTTTTAAGTGAATTTTATTTTTGAATTTTAATTTGTAAATTTTGATTTTTTGAGTTTGTAATTTTTCGATTTTCGGTTTATCAAATTTCGAGAATTTTTCATTTTTCATTTTTGCGATTTTTGAGTTTGTAAATTTGTAAATTTTGAACTTTTCGATTTTCGGTTTATCAAATTTCGTGTGAATTTTTCATTTTTGAATTTGTAAATTTTGAATATTCGATTTTCGGTTTATCAAATTTTGTGAATTTTTGATTTTCAATTTTTGAATTTGTAAATTTTGATTTTTTGATTTTCGAGTGAATTTCAATTTTTCGTTTTTAAATTTGCAACTTTGATTTTTTGAGTTCGTGAATTTTTGATTTTTGAATTTTTTGCAACTTTGAATTTTTTGCAGATTTAAATTTTTTAGTTCGTGAATTTTCGATTTTTGAGTTTTCAATTTTCGAGTGATTTTCAATTTTCGAGTGAATTTTTGATTTTTCAATTTTCATTTTCTCGATTTTGGAGTGAATTTTCGATTTTCAATTTTCGAGTTCGTGAATTTTCAATTTTTGCAGCTTTAAATTTTTAAATTTTTGATTTTTGATTTTTTTGCAACTTTTGATTTTCAATTTTCAACTTTCATTTTTCATTTTTAAATTTTTCACTTCCACTTTTTCCACTTTCTTCCACTTCAAATTTCCTTCTTTCATGAACTTTTCTTGTTAATGAGATATTATGAAGATTATCTTGTAGAATTGATATAGTAGATAACAGGTAATACATATAATAAATGCTTAACTGTATATATTAAGTGTATTAAGTATTTGAAAATGAAGATGGATTTTTTTTTCGCAGCCATTTCACGATTTTTAAGATATGTTATTATGTTATTAGTTTATTATGTTAGTTATTAGTTTATATATGTTATGTTAGTTATATAGTAACTACTATAAAATAATGATTATCTATTTCAAAAAATGGCTGCGAAAAAAGAAAAATGGAAAAGTATAAACCACTTATATAGAACTAAATACAGATATACAATACCTAGCACAACTTATTTCTAAAAACGAGCTGAATCCGAAATTTGAAAGCTTATCCCGAAATCAATGCTATGAAATATCATCTCTACGAATCTTGAATAATACACGAAAAATAAAACCCCTTTATTCACTACCCCTTTATTCACTACCCCTTTTTTCACTACCCCTTTATTGTAAAATTTTATTAACCTTTATCCTGTTTATTCATCAAGAAATACTTGGTCATGAATCGTAGTTATTCCTTTTCCTTATTCTGGTTATTTCGTTTCTGGTTATTTGTTTCTAGTTGTCACGTTTTCTGAATATTTCGTTATTTGTTATTTTCTTGTTATTTTCTTGTTATTTGTTTTATTTTTTTGTGTCAATTTTCGCAGTATAAAAAAAAGTTGCAAAAATTTTATTAAAATCTTTACCTTTTTCTAGATTAATAAAAAGGTTTAAAATGTCTTTGTATTAGATTAATTATTAGCTGTAAATGTGTTGTATTTATTAAATGGTGAATATAAAAAAAAAGACTTATTTCGTAAATTCGCGACGAAATTGAAAATTGAAAATGAAAAATTTCGCAGCCATTTTTTTAGTATATAAACATAAACTATCCTCTCTTCCAGTATTTTACCCGGCTATTTTCAAAGTACTAGTACTTAGCGAGTATTTAGTAATAGCTCGCTCGTATTTAGTAATAGCTAGCGAGTATTTAGTAATAGTTAGCGAGTATTTAGTAATAGCTAGCTCGTAGTTTTAAAAGTAAAATACAAATTAAGAGCCTCGCTTGTTGTTACTCGTTACATAACTCGCTTCGAGTTGCCTCTTTGGGAAACTTTGATTTTTATAACTGAATATTCATAAATGTTATTCATAAATTATTCATATAAATTATGATTCCTCAGTATCGACTAGAAATATAATAAGTAATAAGTACAAAACGAAGCACTTGACTTCTCGCTATTCTGGTTTCTATTGTAATATATATAATACAACAATAACAAGTAATACAAGTCATATAACTCATACAATAAACAATAAACAATAACTACTAATCAATTGGTCAGAAACGTGGGTAATTGGTTAAATAAGGAACAAGTATGATGCAAGCATTATTACTATTACAAGTAATACAAGTATTAATTATTATTACTATTATTACTATTGAAGATTCTTGATAGAAAAAGAGAAATCACAGAAAGAGAGAAATAACTAAATAACAAAAAGTAACTAAATACTAAATAACTAAAATAACACTCATAACTATTCAAATAATACCTAATAATAGAAATAATAGTAATAGAAATAATAGTAATAGAAATAATAGTAATAGAAATAATAGAAATAACTACTAATACTACTAATAACTAAATAACTACTAATAACTAAATAACTACTAATAACTAAATAACTACTAATAATAGTAAAAAGGGAAAAGACCCGAACTTCACAGAGTCTTAAAACGAGTCCCTTTATTTAAAGACCAGAACTTCAACATAAAAAAATTAATTAAGAAAAGATCAGAAATTCAACTTCACTAACAAAATGGAAAAGATCAGAAGTGCAACATAAAATAACAAAAAAGGGAAAAGACCAGAACTTCAACATAAATAACGAAAAAACAAGGCCCCTTATTGAAAAAGGCCAGAACTTCAAGGAATACGAAAAGGCCCGAACTGCAATATATACGAAAAGGCCCAAACTTCAACGGAAAGACCCGAACTTCAACGGAAAGACCCAAACATCAAATAAGGAAAAGACCCAAACATCAAATAAGGAAAAGGCCGAAATTCAACAAATGCGAAAAGGAAATTGCACCAGAATAATCAATACAAATTACACTCTTACACTCTTTACACCTCTTTTATATTCATATACACAATTGACATTGCTTCGCAATGTCAATTGTCTTATACTTACACGTAATATAACTAATACAATTGATTATAACGTTGATATTGCAAGCAATATCAACTAATCAATCAATATCAATCAATCAATTGCTGCTTCGCATCAATTGATTGCTTACAACTCCCCCGACGCAGTAATCGTAACCTTAGCACTGGTAGCCCCACTGTTACTTCCAAACCCCTCAACCTTCTTCACGATATCCAAACCTTCAACAACCTCACCGAAAACAACGTGCTTTCCATCCAACCAAGAACAAGGAACAGTAGTAATGAAAAACTGAGAACCATTAGTGTTAGGCCCAGCATTGGCCATGGACAACAAACCCGGTCTGTCGTGTCTCTTGGCAAAGTTCTCGTCGGCAAACTTTTCTCCGTAGATGGATTTGCCTCCGGTTCCGTTACCTCTGGTGAAATCTCCACCTTGTAACATAAACTGAGGAATCACTCTATGGAAAGAAGAGCCAGCGTAACCAAAGCCTTTTTCTCCGGTACATAAAGCTCTAAAGTTCTCAGCGGTCTTAGGAACAACGTCGTTGTACAACTTGAAGGTGACTCTACCTAAAGCAGAGCCGTTAGCAGCAATATCAAAGTAAACTTGGGTCATGATTGATGATTTTGAAAAACAAATGGAAAAAAAATTCAATTTATATAGAAAAAAATTATCAAGGAGTGCTTATGTAAGAAGAACAATCTAGAAGAGAAGAAGAAGAAGAATAAGAAGAGAAGAAGAGAAGGGAATATGAAAGAGAAAGTGAATATGAAAATGATTCAATTGAAAATGATTCAATTGAAAATGATTCAATTGAAAATGATTCAATTGAATTCATAGTATGATACATACTATTTGACCTGGTATGGTATGACGTAGTGGTTTTATATACAGGCAGGGACCACGAGTAGCAATAGCAAGAATGAGACAATAAGCACAATAAGCTCATAATAAGCTCATAATAAGCTCACGAAGTGTGCTTATTTGTGCTTATTTGTGCTCGAATGAGCTCGAATGAGCTCATTGAGCTCAATTGTTCATCTTATGTATGACTTGTATGTTTTTTATGACCTATATATGTTATGATTTATATGATTTATATGTACTTATAATTGTATGTATTTAATTTTATGTATTGCAGTTGGGGTCTTTTTTGGCTTTTTATTGGGGTCTTTTTTGTATTGGCCTTTTTATTGGGGTGTTTTTATTGGGGTCTTTTTATTATTGGGCCTTTTTTGTTTCTACTGTTGCAGTTCGGGTCTTTTTTGTATTGGGGACTTTTATTATTGCAGTTGGGATGTTTTGATTATTGGGGCTTTTGTATTGCAGTTCGGGCCTTTTTATGTATTGCAGTTCGGGCCTTTTTATGTATTGCAGTTCGGGCCTTTTTATGTATTGCAGTTCGGGCCTTTTTTGTAGTGGGTCTTATTTGTAGTGGGGTCTTATTTGTAGTGGGGCCTTTTTATTATTGGGCCTTTTTTATTATTGGGGCCTTATATATTGCAGTTCGGGCTTTTTTAAAATTAGGGCCTTTTTAAAATTAGGGCCTTTTTGTATTGCAGTTCGGGCCTTTCTATTTAAAGTAGTTGGGCCTTTTATTTATTGTAGTGTTCTTTTATATAGTTATGTTCTTTTATTGAAGTTCTGGTCTTTTATATATAGTTATATTCTTTTATTATTGCAGTTCTGGTCTTTATCGTATTACAATTTCCCCTCATTAATGCCTTAAGGTTGTTTATGTTCATAACATAATGATTGCTTGGTTAATGGCTGGTTAATGGCTGGTTAATGAATGCTGGTTGCGTTCCTTTTATGCGTTGTAAATGCAGAGTTGTGGTGATTAGAGAGGAGATGTATGTTATCTTTTCTTAATAAAAAGATGTATCATATCTTAGTATTCTCTTTTTTCTTAATATTCTCTTTTCTTAATATTCTCTTTTTTCTTCTTTTTTCTTCTTTTTTATTTCCCTTCTTTTTTATTTCTCTTTTCTCTTTTCTCTTTAATAAACATAGATGTATTTTTTATTTCCTTCAATTATGCTAAGTATTTAAATTATTAAAGAATACTAAATATATGTCTATACTCTTGTTAAATTAGTTATATGTGATTAATCATTTTAAAGGTGTTCCTGTACTAATAATACTCATAATTTCTATGTAATGTTAATTTACTCTTATACTCTTTTATTAGTAGAATAATCTAGTAATAACTCTTAGACAAATACACTTTGTATCTCGATCATATCTTAAAATAGATTGAGTTCTTAAAATAAAATTATTGGATGATAAATAATATACATATACTAAATAGTATATATTACATCTTCTATACTCTATAATTTATAATCTATAAATCACAAAATTGATCATTTATGATTAATCACAAAATTTCAAAATATAATACTAATGAATATAATTATCTACTAATAAATATTGAGCTATCATATAATTATTACTATGAAAATTACTAATGATATAATATAAAGAATTCATTTCTATTTCTAACATATAAAGAAGAAATAAGAAATAAGAAAAACTAATAAAGAAATAAGAAAAACTAAAAAAAGAAGAATACTAAAAAAAAGAAGAATACTAAAAAAAGAAGAATACTAAAGAAAAACTAAAAACACTAAAAAAAGAATACACGATCTAAAGTTATATAATATAATAAGTTATTCTTTATAGTATATATAACATATTCTTATCTTTTATAAAATAAGTAATAAAGAATAATTCTAAACATCCATTTACTTTTTCTATTTCTCCATTTTTAAAAATTACAAATTTAAAAAGTTTATCATTGATTTATTTAGGGGTATTTTTTTAAATACGAAAAACCCCTAAAAAGAAACAATAATAATGATACAATAGAAACTACTATAAAATAGAAACTACTATAAAGTAGAAATTATACAATAAAGTAGAAACTACAATAAAGTAGAAAATACTATAAAAAATCAAGTGCTTACATTCTTTTTCTTCTTCTTTTTATTCTTTTCTTCTTCTTTTTATTCTTCTTCTTTTTATTCTTCTTAAATATCATAACTACCATGATATAACAATCTAAGTAATACTAAATAATAAAGAATACACGTATCATCATTTTACATATTTCTTAAGAGTCTAATAGTTTAATAAGCTTTTTTTATAGGAATATTAGATAAGTATAACCTGTATAATTGAGTTAAAATTAGGGGTATTTTTTTAAATCAAAAAAACCCCTAAAATAGAAAAAATAATGATACAATAATATTACTATAAAAAATAAAGTGCTTACATTCTTCTTCTTATTATTCTTTATATTTATTCTTTTTATTCTTTTCTATTTTCCTACTTTTCATAACTAGTAAACGCACAATTATAGTAATTAATAAGACTCGTGGAAACCAAAGTCTGAGGATTAAACCGATCATGATAAAATTCTTCCGAGTCCTCGGAACTGAAATCACTGAAATCTTTTTCACTTAAATCTTTTTCACTTAAATCTTTTTCACTTTCCTCGCTTAAACTTTCCATTTCCAGATCACTCTCGCTTAAAATCTCCTCTCTTAAAATCTCCTCGCTTAAACCTTCCTCACTAAAACCCTCCTCGCTTAAACCTTCCTCATACTTCCACAGTTTAGCTATTTCCAAAGCCTCAGAATCCGTATAAACCTGAGCATTTTCACTAAGCATGGTATACAAACCTCGCTCGTGCATCCGCAGCTCCACTTTATCCATCCGGTCGAGTCTTTTGGTTTCTTCTCGAGCGAGTTCTTCCATTACTTCTTCGTAGTTTTCCTGAGATTCAATGGTTTCGGGGTTTTCAAGGTACGCCTTGTTAAGTTTTTTGAGGCTTTCTATGGAAAGTACATTAGAAGAATTAGAGGTATTAGAGGAAATTGAGTTGTTTTGGACGTTTTTTTGGTCGTTTTTATGGACTTTTTTGTCGTTTTTATGGACTTTTTTTTGGACTTTTTGGTTCCTTTTTTTTGTATTGCAGTTCGGGTCTTTTTTTTTCGCAGCCAAATTTTTGCAACTTTTTGAAATTTCAGAATTTGAAGTTTCAAAAATGTTTGAGGTTTTTTTTGAAGTTTCAGAAATATTTGAAATATTTGAAACATTTGTTTCAAATATTTCTTCAGTTTCTGTTTCATTTTCAGAAATTCCAAATATTTCTTCATTTTCTTCTTCCTTCTTTTTTCCTATAAAAGCAAAATTATCCTGTATATCTTTAAAACTATCTTGTAAACTTTCTTTTATATTTAAACTCCTTATACTTTCTTCTATATCATAGCGAGAAATCGCGCCTCCTACCAATTCTCTTCTTTCAAAAGCTTTTAGTACGATTTTCGTGGTAAGTATACGAACGATTTCCTCTAAAACAACAAAACTGCGAATATCCATTTTGCGGAGTTTTTGTAAAGAATTAAAGTTTAGTAACCGGTTTTCATTATTTTCATTTTCTAGATATTTTTTTATATGTTTTTTCCAATGTCTTTGTTGATCGTGTAATCTTGTTTTTTCCTTATTAGTGATAAAATCCGCCTGTTGATTTTCAAAACGTATAAACGCAGAACTCATTTCATAAGCTATAGGGAGATCCGAGTACTTTAGGAGGTTTTTCCGGAACCTCGGGAGTTTTATAGCTACACGTTTTTTCCCTTTTCGGTATTTATACCGGAAATAATGATTTTGCCGAACTCCGAGTTTTTTTCGTTTCAAATCAATTTTTAAAGTTTCATAATATGCGGAAATTTCCCCAGGAGTTTTTTCAAGAAATTCACACATTTCGTCGATTCGATGGATCGAAAATCGCGATAAAGCATAAAAGAACTTTTCCTTATCATTACTAGTCCATATACATCCCGGAATAGAGGCGTAGTTTCCGTAATGAATGGTGTTAGAGGAGGTTATAGTGGAAGGTTTAAGGGAGGAAGAGGGAGGAGAAAGGGATTCGGAGACGAATCGGTTGTAGAAGGTGATGTAGTTGGGGTTGCCGAGGAAGGTGCGGGGGGTCATACCAAAGACGAGAATATTCGAAGAATATTCGAGTATTTGGGGTTTTTAGTTGGAATATTCGAAGAATATTCAAAAAAACGAGAATATTCTGAAAGAATATTCGAGTATTTGTGTTTTTAGTTAGAATATTCAAAGAATATTCGAAGAATATTCAAAAAAAAGTTTGAATTTATGTGGAAAATTCGTAAAAAAGTTCAAAAAAAGTTCGAAAAAAATTGAAATTAAATGATTTTTTTATGAGAATTTTTTGAAATAAAGTCCGGAAAAAAATTGAAATTAAATCGAAATTAAATCGAAAAAAAGTTCAAATTTAATCGAAAAAAGTTCAAAGTTTTATGAAATTTTCTGAAAGAATATTCGGAAAAAAATCGAAATTATGAGAATATTCAAGATATTTGAAGTTTTTTAACTCAATTAGAATATTTGAGTATTCGTAATATTCAGTTTTATGAGTTTTTCGAAATTAAATCAAATTTATATGGAAATATTCGTAGAAAAATCCGAATTATATGAAAATATTCGTAGAAAAATCCGAATTATATGAAAATATTCGTAGAATATTCAAATTTATATGACTTTTTTTATGACTTTTTTTATGACTTTTTTTGTAAGAATATTCAAAGTTTTATGAGAATATTCAAATTTATGTGAATTTTTTTATGAGAATTTTCGAAAAAAGTTCAAAGTTATGGAATATTTAAAGAATATTCGAGTATTTGATTTTTAACTTTGAGGATTTGAATTTTAGAATATTAAAAGTTCTGGAATATTCGAAAACAATTGGATCTTCTATTTGATTTCTTCCTTCTTGGATTCTTATTACTCTTAAAACTAGTTACGTTTCAATGTGAAGATTTGTAGTAATGGGTATACTATATTTCTAGGAATTTTCTTTCTTCTATTTCCTTACAATTCTAGAAGATTCTGATGATAATTTGGAAATTAATAATCGTTTTAAATTAATTGAATATTTGATGATTTGGAAATTTTAATGATTTGATGATTTTAATGATTTGAATATTTGTGGAAAACTTTTGGATTTTATGCTGATGATTTGATAATGAATAATGAATATTTGATAATGAATAATGAATAACTGGATATGAATATGAATATGAATATGTTTCCAATAGATTCAAGTGATGTAATGAATTAATTAATGAGTTAACTAGTTTATGAGTTTACTAGTTTATGAGTAATGTATGGATTAATATAATAGTGATAAATTATTCTCTTTGATTTCTTCTTTCTTCTTCTCTTTATCTTCTCTTTATCTCTTATGAGTCTTTATCTTCTTCTCTTTATCTTCTTTTAATCTTGATCTTCTTTTAAGACGCGTTGAATTCTGAATTTGTTTTCCGATGAGCATTCGCCACAAAGAGGAAAGTAAATGGAAATCGAAGAGAAATCGAAGAGAAACATTCATTATATGTTTATTATCTTGTATATATTTTATATCTTTTATCTTCTCTTTTATTTTATCTTCTCTTTTATCTTTTATTTTATCTTATATTTTATCTTTTATCTTCATATACTCGCCACAAATAACTAATAGTATTATCATAAATGTCTTATAATTTTTCATATCTATTATATATCTTTTCTTCGTATCTTCATATTTTCTATCTCTTTATATCTTACATCTCTTTATATTTTCTTATCTTATTTTCTTATCTTCATATTTTCTATCTATTGATAATTACTTAAATACAAGTGCAAAAAAGGTTTCCATGTTTAATTTTTCATCTTTTATTTCTTCTATATAACATTTTTTATCTTTCATGTTTTTCATGTTTTTCATGTTTCTTGTTTTTCTTGTTTTTCTTGTTTTTTATCTTTTATGTTTTATGTTTTATGTTTTACGTTTTTTTCGTCTTTTATGTTTTTTATGTTTTATGTTTTTTACGTTTTTTATGTTTTATGTTTTTTTTATGTTTTTTACGATTTTTACGTTTCTTGATTTTTACGATTTTCATTTTTCATTTTTCATTTTTCATATCTTCCTAAAAAAGGTGAAAAAAATAAAATTCATAACTTAACATTCTGTTTATTCAGGGAATATTCATATTTTTATTCAACTATTAACAAACTTTTTTATTAAATATAAATTATCATGCTTTAATAAAAAGATTTTCTTTATAATGATCAATCTTAAATTACGAGTCATTATTTGAAGGATTAATAAAACTAATTTTCACTTAATAAAATACTCATACTAATACTAATACTAATACTAGTACTAATACTTAAAAAAGGAACTACATAATTATCAAGGTTATTCGATTTTTTATTATTATCAATTTAATAACCATAATAATATCTTTATTTTATTGACTCTTTTTATATTTTTTTACTCTTATTTTAAAATAACTTTTAGATGAAACTGAAAAATGAAGAATGAAAAATAAAAATGAAGAAATAAAGAAATTTGCAACAAAAAATGAAAAATGAAAAATGAAGAAATTTGCAACAAAATATAAACTCATTATAAAAATACAAATATAAAAAATACAAATATAAAAAATACTAACCAATAGAATTTCCATAAAAATAAACTTACTTCCTTTTAAAGCCCCTTTTTAAAAAGCCCCTAAACCCCTAAACCCCTTTAAGGACAACTAAGCAAATTCCCTCAACTAGAAACATACGTATTTCTTAATAAGAAATGTCTATAAAAAAGGATAATTAAAAAACATAAAACATGAACGAATGAAATTAAATTCAAATTTTTTTTAACTTCAGAAATTTTTCAGAAATTTTTTCATAGAAATTGTAAAAATTGTTAAAAATTATTCCTTGTAGATAAAAAAAAGTAGATTTTTAAAAAGCGAATTCTACAAGAGATGATAAAGGATAAAGAATATATGATAAATAATAAGAGTATATGATATATGATTTATAATATGTATTATATGTATTATATGTATTATATGTATTATATGTATTATATATATTATATGAATTCTAGCTAAACCCCCTAAATGTAAAACCCCTAAATATAAACCCCCTAAATATAAAACCCCTAAATTCAAAACCCCTAAATTCAAAACCCCTAAATTCCTCTAAATTCGAAATAAAAACTCCTATAAGTTCCTAACAATTAACTATGCTTATTAAAGACTTACTATTCTTATTAAAGAATATACTTATATTTAAAGAAAAACTGCTATGCGTTTTTCAAATTTTCTCTATAAAAAAAACTAAATAACAAGAAACTCGAATTCGGTTATACCTTTTTTAACAGAATAACTAAATAGCAAATTCTAAGATATTTATATTCTCGTAAACCTTATAAGTGTAGTTATAAGTGTAACCTTCCTTTATATTTATTTAAGTATCGTATAAATTATATAGAGTAAAATTATTGAAATATTGTAAAAAAGATAAAAGACTTTAATTTTAACTTTTTATTTTTGTATATTCTTGTAAGTTTGGTTTATAAAATGATTGAAAATCAGTGGATTCTGTTTCTTAGAATCTTTAAAATGATCAAAAATTTGAGGTAGTATATCTAATAATTCATAGTATGTATCTTATCTTATTTATTTTATCTTATTTATATTTCTTATTTATCTTATTTATATTTCTTATCTTATTTATTTTATTTCTTATTTAGATTCACTAAATTGTTTTAAATTATTTTAAATTGTTTTAAATGGCTGCAAAATTCGCAATTTAAGGTTATGTGCCCTTTTGATTTTCCGTATAAAGTTATAAGTTATAAGTTATAAAGTTGTAAGTTGTAAATTTCCAGTTTCTTTCAGTTTTATACATTCTATTTATTTCATGTGTCTTTTTATTTGTTCTATACATTTAGCAAACAAAAGAAGATTTTGCGGTTTTTCGAGTTGTAATGAGTTTAATAAACTGAGCTTATATGTTTAAATATGGAAAATGGCTTTTTTTAAATGTTTTAGTTTAGGGGGTTTAGGGGTTTTTTATTTTCTGAAATTTTTAGAAAATAGGGGTTTAAATTTGGGGGGTTTTCTGGTTTATAAAATAATAAGTGAAAAAGAGTTAAGGTATTTATTTAGTTTTCCTTCCTAAAACGTTATTAGAAAAATTGCTAGAAAACTGATTAAAAAAATTACTAGAAAACTGATTATAAAAATTACTAGAAAACTGGTTATACTAACTATTATATAAATTAGGATATTTACATTTTATACAAATACAGAATTACGTGAATTACTGAATTTGGAATTATCTTGGAAAAATCTACAAGATGACTGAACCTTTTTTTATTACTAAAAATTAATTAAAGAAAAAGATAAAAATATATTTTTATAAAAATAAAACGGAAACATTTTGGCTGCAAAATCTCGTATTTTTTTATTTTTTATATTAAAATCGAGCCAGATAAATCTGAAATAAACGACGAATAACAAATACAATTTCCCTCGGCCCGGAACCGAAAGATAGAAATGGCTTAATGAAGTTTTTGAAAAGCCTTTATAAGCCTTGTTTTGATAATGTGGCTTGATAATTAAATGATATTTGTTAATATAAAAAAAAGGATATTAATATTTGAAAGGTTAAAGGAAAAAGTGAATATAAAATGGAAATAAAAAGTGAATATAAAAATGAAAAATGAATATAAAAATGGAAATAAAAAATGAAAATCTCAAAATCTCAAAATCTCAAAATCTCAAAATCTCGCAAATATAAAACAAAAAATATAAAAAATACACCAAAATAAAAAATACAAAATATAAAAAATACAAAATACACCAAAATACAAAATACATAAACAATAAAAGTCATTTCCTTTTTCACTATAAAACAATCTACGTAGTTAAATCTTGTTATACCATAGATTCAATTTTGCAGCCACTTCATTTGCGGTTTCTATACTGTAATCATCTTAAAACTCCCAGCTCTTTTCAGGAGAATCAGCTGGTCAATTTCTATACTAAACAACGAGTAAACGGTTATTTTAGGATTTTCTTTTTTAGGGGGTTTAGGGGTTTTTTATTTTCAGATTTTTTTAGAAAAGGGGGGTGCGAAAAGGGGGGTTTTCAAAAAGGGGGTTTTTCATTTTATAAAATATAAAAAGTATACGAGTTGTTTTAGGGGTAATTCTAATTTATATAATTTCAGGTTTCTAAGATTACTAAAAATGGGTATAACAAAGTAGGATTATAAAAATTGATATAGAATTAAGGAAATACTTATAATCCTTGTGGATTCCAAGATTCACATTGTTCCTTCTTTGGTAAACGTTAAATAAGAATTACGGAATTTGTTTAAAGTAATAAGCGAAGTACCAAATAATCTTTGAATTCTACTTCTAGAACTTAGTAATAGAAATAACTAGTAATAATAAGATAACTAGTAATAACTAAATACGTGGAAAAGACCCGAACTTCAACTAGTAGTAAAAAGAGAAAAAGGCCCGAACTGCAACAGTAAATGAAAAAGGCCCTAACTTCACATAAAACGGAAAGGCCCGAACTTCAATGAAAAGACCCGAACTTCAGAAATATAAGATACACATATCACAATTATTAGTTTTAGTTCTTAATACATTATGTTACCAGATTAGCACTGGAAAATGTCTTACTCTGTATATGAATATTAAGTAACATACTAATAAAAAGAATAACTAATAAACCTCTGAGTTCGGGTGTTTCCATTGCAGTTCGGGTCTTTTTGTAATTACGTTGAAGTTCGGGTCTTTTTCATTTACTATGTTGAAGTTCGGGTCTTTTGGTTGAAGTTCGGGCCTTTTTTCAGGGGCCTTTTCCCTTTACTTCATAAAAAGAATAAAAAGAATAAAAAGAATAAAAAGAATAAAAAGAATAAAAAGAATAAAAAGAATAACTAATAAAAAGAATATAACGAAAAAAAGAATAAAACGAAAAAAAAAGAATAAATTTTATAAACCTCATAAAAAACTTTACTATAACTTAACCCTTTGTTTATTTAGTAAATTCATATTTGACATTCAACAAGAACTCTCTATTTCAATGACTCTTTAAAATTAACTTGTATAATAAACATCTTAAACAACTTCATATTAATATCTTAACATCTAATAATTTATAACTAATAACTAATAACTCATAACTAACATATTAACTTGATAAACATAAAAAAGATCATAACATAAAAAACTTCAAAAACTCCGAAAAATATTACACATCAGAAAATATCACATATAAAACTTCATAAACCGAAGGTTTATGGAGTAACTTAACTCATACTATAACTCATACTATAACTCATCCTATAACCTCATACTATACTTCCTATTACAACCTCATAACCTCATAAACCTTCGGTTTATTCAGTTATTTCTTCAGTCTTTTGAACAAATCACAGTTAAGAAATTTCGTACGCGAAATAAACAACACCATAAAATAAAATCCTATTATACTTCTAAAAATCTTCTAAAGAATCTTAATGAATCTTCTTATGATACATCTAATGATACTCTTCTTATTATTGTATTTTCTTTAAGACTAATCATAAACCAGTCCAGCAAGCTGGACTGATTTCTGATTTTCGTCTCCTCGTGTAAATCTCCCCGACAACAGAAAAACCTTATAAGAAGCATAATCGCCGGAAAAGCAGAATCCAGGATATCCTTACCATGTCCTTTCTCGAAACCTTGGTGGCCATTTTGTTCTTCTTATGTCTCGTGTCCATTCCCATATGTGCTGTCTACTTGATGGTGGTGGTATGTTGCCATGCTTATCGAGTTTTGGCCAGAAAGAACAACGAGCAAATTCAGAATCCGGTAAAGAGCCCGGTATAAAAAGAGAAAGAAAGAAAGAGAAAGAAAGAAAGAAAGAATGAAAATTATATGAAAATAAGAGAGAAATAAGAGAGAAATTATAAGAAAATAAGTGAAAATAAGAGAAATAAGAGAGAAATTTATGAGAAATTTATAAGAAAATGAGAAAGAAAATTAAGAAAGAAAAATAAGAGAGAAAAAATAAGAGAGAGAAATTTATGAGAAATTTATATGAGAAAATTCATGAGAAAAAAATTGAAAAAATAAGAACATGAAAAAATAAGAACATGAAAAAAACATGAAAATATGAATATGAAAATAAAAATGAGAAAATATGAAAATGAAAAAATATGATTAAATCTTCTTAAGATTAAAATTCTATTAAGATTAAAATTTTTCTATTAAGATTTTTCTATTATATTCCAGTTAATCTTTACTATTCCACTTATTCCTTATTTCCTTATATTTCTTATTCCATTCTTTCTATCATTTATTTTATTCTATTTCCAGTTACTACTTAGATCCATTCCTTAATATTAAAGTGAATGTGACTTCAAATAAATACTGTACTTCATATTAATTTAAGTGAAAATGAATAAAATGAAAAAATGAAAAAAATGAAAAAAAATGAAAAACCCCTAAATTAAAAACCCCTGAAATAAAATAAAATGAAAAAGAAAGAATTTCGTCTGGAATATCAAGGCTTTAGTTTTTAAGGCTTTTATGCTTATTAAGTAAATCTGGTAATTCCGTAATCTGGTAACTCCGTAAAATAAGTTTAACTTTAAATTCTCAAGCTAAGCCCGGATTATAAAATGAGTAAAGTAAATAAATATCAAAAATGTGAAAAATATATAAATAAATAAATATAAGTATAAATATAAAAATCCTATAAATATGAAACTCCTATAAATCTTATCTTATAAAGAATACTAAAAAATCTTCTTCACGTAGGTACAATTCCACAAAATACAATTTAACCCTAATTGCATTTTTTTTTACTCT
The DNA here is from genome assembly GCA_030579395.1 of Aciculoconidium aculeatum. Lineage (NCBI taxonomy): Eukaryota > Fungi > Ascomycota > Pichiomycetes > Serinales > Debaryomycetaceae > Aciculoconidium > Aciculoconidium aculeatum. The sequence continues at coordinate 128,047 of JAKTQU010000020.1, forward strand.
TTTTTTTACTTTTTTTTAGAACTTTTTTTCTCAAATTTTGCAGCCAAAGAAAAAAAATTCACTCTTAATTTTATTCAAAGTCCTTTTACTTTTATGCTAATAAATACATTTTTACTATAATATATATCATTGAGTTAAAAACTAATATACATTTTTATATTATTAAGTAAAAGTTAAGAATATAATTTATTTAGTTTATTGAAAATGTATACTTTTCTTCAAAATAGTAAAATTCTTAACTAAATAAAATCTAAAGATTTTCTTAACTATTAGAATAAAATACAAGCTCGTATAATCATTGGCTTATTAAAATAAGGAAAATTAAATTAAGGAAAATAAAATTAAAGAAAATTAAATTAAATTAAGGAATACCAAAGTTTTCTAAAAATACTAAATATAAAGATCTAAAATAATACTCATAAATTCTCTACATTACTCATACATTACTTATACAAAATTCAATTTAAACTTTGATATTTTTTGATTTTCATATTTTCTTTTTTTGGGTGCAAATTTGAAGCAAAAACAAAAAAAAAATTGCAGCTTAAAAAATTGAAAAATAAAACAAAAAATTGCAAAAAATAAAACTAAAAAATTTGCAACAATTGAAACTTAAAAATTCGTGAATCTCAGGAAATCCTACTTTACAAATAAAATAGGATTACTTTATTTCTGTATTTTAGTGGGATTTGTTAGTTAATTTCATTTCTATAAGAGAAAAGTATAATGCTAATTATCTAATTTAGGGGTAAATAACCTTTACATTATTTATAATTTCCATCATCTTAATTATAAAAATGATGAATAAAGAAAAATTTGATTTATTTGAGGAGTTTTTTACTGTTTGTAATAAATTTATTAAATTTTAACGATTTTTGGGTGCAAAATTTTCCTTTTAATCTTCAAAAAATGGAAAAATTATCTTTATATAAAATTGAAAAATTATCTTTATATAAAATTGAGAAAGGTATTACTTAAGTAGTATCTTAAATATAGAACCTTAGATATTTTTTTTACCTTTTTATGAGATTTCTCGTTTTAAGTTTTTCTTAAAACCCCCTAAATTTAAACCCCCTAAATTGAAAACCCCTAAATTTAACCTAAATACAAAAAAACTTCTATATATACGAAATCCCTAATTAGTTATAGATCATAATCGGTATTAACGTACTGAATAAACAGAAGGTTTTTGAAGTTAAATTTAGTGAATTCGAAGGAATTTTACCTTGATAAATTCTTTAATAAATTTAATAAAATCGAATTTGTTTTATCTAATTTTCGTTAATAAATTCCTGAATGAATTCTTAAATAAATTCGTAAATAAAATTAATTCCTTAAATAAAATGAATTCCCTAAATTCGTAAATTCCTTAAGTAAAGTTATTTTATCTTAATAAATTCTTAAAAAAATCCTTAAATAAGTTCCTGAATTTTTATATCTTCATATTTCTTAAATAAATTCGTAAATAAATTTCGAAGGAATTTTATCTTTAGATTTTATCTTAATAAATTCGTAAATTCGTAATTCGTAAATAAATTAAATTCTTAATTTTATCTTAAATTCATTTCATTGATATTTGTAATATTTTAAATATGAAAAAGAAAAAGAACAAAAGTTTTCTTACTTTTATGATATATAGATTTGTCTTAAATATATATCATTAAAAAAAAAAGAGAAAAAAGAGAGATAAAAAATTAGAGAAATAAATTGGAATTAAATAAGAGAATTAAATAAGAAAAATAAATAAGAGAAATAAGAGAAATGAGAAAAATGAGAAAAATGAGAAAAATAAGAAAAATAGAAATATAACAAATAAATTAGAAGAATAAATAAGATGAAGATTTAAATATTAGTATTAAACATGCTAATGGTTTATAAGTGTTACTTATTTTATTCATATATCAAAGTATTTTATTAAAGATTCCAAAAATTATAATAAAAGTTACAAGTACAAATTAAATATGAGGTAATTTACACTTTATCTTTATATTTTTGATAAATAATATTTACAATTTTTTATAAAGAAGGAGAAATAAAATAAGAGAAAAAGATATGAAAAATAAGAAATATGAGAAAAATAAGAAATAAGAAAAATGAGAGAAATATGATGAATATGAATTAAATAAGAGAATTAAATAAGAATAAGAGAATTAAATAGAAAGAAGTTAAAGAGAAATAGAAATAAGAGATTTAAATAAGAGAATTAAATAAATATGAGTGATATATAAAATAAAAGGAGTTGAATTTTATACTAAGTATACTCAAATTACTATTTCAAATAATTTTCATTAAATTGCAAAAGTGATATATAAGAAAAATAAGAGAAATAAAAATAAGAGAAATAGAGAATTAAATAAGAGAAATAAAAATGAATTAAAGAAATTAGAGAAATAAGAGAAATTAGAGAAATAAAAATACAAAGATAACTAAGAAAAATAAAAGAAATAGGATAAGTAGAAATGAATAAGATATGTAAGATAACTAAGAAATAAGAGAAATAGAATGAAGATATATAAGAGAAATAGAAATAGAAATAAGACAAATAAATAAGATAAGTAAAAGAAAGTTAATAAGAGAAATATGAAAATTAAGGTAAATAAATTGGAATTAATAAGAGAAATAAAAAATAAGAGAAATAAGATAAATAGAAAATAAGAGAAATAAATAGAAATTAGAGAAATAAATAAAACAAAAAAGATCCAAACATCAGAAAAAAATCCAAACATCAAATTGAAAAAAGATCCAAACTTCAGAAAAGATCCAAACTTCAGAAAAAAATCCAAACTTCACTTAAAAAGACCCAATATGAATAATTTACAAATTTACTCATTTTACGAGTAATTTACAAAATCACATTTTACGAGTAAATTACAAACTCACTTCGTGAGTAATTACTTTCCAAATCCTGTCTATTCTATATTCCAGGAACGAATTCCCGGAGATGAAGTATACTTCACTACAGGATATATAATTTGCAATTCTCGGAGAATTTGAAGGATTTAAAGATCCAATTAATCTTAAAGGAAATGTTAAATCTTAAAGGAAATCTGAAATCTTAAATTAAATCATTAAATCGTTAAATCATTAAATAATGAAATTCCTAAAATCGTTAAAATCTCAGAAATCACGAAATCAAGAAAATCATTAATTATTCAAAATTCACAAAATAACGAAAATAACGAAAACCACGAAATCCCTGAAATCTCTAAATTTCCGGAATCGTTAAATCGTGAAATCGTGAAAATCGTTAATTATTCAGAAATCTCAGAAATCTCAGAAATCGTTAATTCAAAAACTCCTAAAACCATGAAAATCCTAAAATCGTTAAACTCCTAAATTCACTAAAATTCCTAAATTCATTTAAATCTCCGAACTCCTAAAATCGTTAAATCGCTAAAATCATGAAATCCCCAAAATCGCCAATTATTCAAAAATCGCCATTTCAAAATTCACGAAAATCACCATCTCAATTTTTTCGATAAATTTTCATAAGATCATAAGATCATAATATCATACTTAAGCTAATACTTAAGGTACTCACTTGTATACTTAAGCTATAATACTTGCTAATACTTAATAATCCTCACTAAAAAAAGGAAACATTTAAAATCCTCACTAAAAAAATCTCACTAAAAAATTTACCGCGAAAAATTTAAAGTGAAAAAAATCCTCACCGCAAAATTTAAGGCGAAAAAATTCTCACCAAAAATTTTAACGCGAAAAAATCCTCACTTAAAATCCTCACTAAAAACTTTAAAGCGAAAAAATCCTCACTTAAAATCCTCACTAAAAAATTTAAAGGTCAAAATTTAACGCGAAAAAACTTCAAGGCGAATAAAACTCACGCGAAATTTTAAGGCGAAAAAAATCCTCACGCGAAAATCCTCACTAAAAATCCGAACTGCAAAATTTAGGCGAAAAAATCCTCACTGAAAACTTTAGCTGCAAAATTTAGCTGCAAAATTTAGGTAAAATACAAACTAAAATCATAAGATTATACTCACGAAGTGAGTATAATCTGATTTTACGAACTAAATTACTCACTACGTGAGTAATTTACTCCTAAAATACTCAAAAATACTCACTTCGTGAGTATTTTCTCGTATTTTATTCCAACCAAGATACCTCATGAAGTAAAATACTCAAAAATACTCACTTCGTTCGTATTTTCTCGTATTTTCCTTCACTCGGTATCTTCCCACTCATCCTCACTCCCAAAAATCCCCATTCTCACCCTCTTCGGCTCATCATACTCCACATCCACATACTCCTCCGGAACCAACCCGTTCTCCCCCGTTACCGGATCTTCCGCTACTAACCAGCCCTGGCCATGCCTATACGAGATCCAGATCACCTGACCTTCATATAACGCCACCTCGTTATCATTTTCGGGGTTAAAATTGAAAAGAGCACGTGCTTTTTTATTAATCTCGTCCGTTTTATGGTCTCGTATTATGTTTACAGGAGAGATATATGGGTTAAAAGGATGGGTGTAATTTTCCTCTTCTTCCTCGGAATCTTCGTTGTAAAGGTTGGTTCCGTCGTAGAGAAGAGGCCGGGGGAAGGTTCCAGAGAAGAGGGGGGAGGAGGGGAGGTAGGCGTAGTCTTTGATGGTGGTGGAGGGGGGGAAGCACAGGGGGCGGATAGCGGAGTTACCGAGGTTACCGGAGGTAACCGAGGTGGCGGGGATGTTGCCTAATTGGGAATCCCCGCTACAGGTAGCGGGGATACTTCCCAATTGGGTAATATCTCCACAATTTTCTTCGCACTCTCCCTCTTTTTCTACACAATCTTCCTCATTATTTCCGCAGGTTTCCTCATTTTCCTCATTTTCCTCATTTTCTCTACGATCTTCCACATTTTCTTCCTCTTTATTTCCGCAATCTTCATTTTCCTCGTTATTTCCGCAGTCTCCTTTTTTTTGGCTTGAATTTGAATTTGAATTTGAGGAATTTGAAGTTGGATCTTTTGAATTTGAGGAATTTGAAGTTGGATCTTTTAAATTTGAATCTTTTAAATCTTTTAAATTTGAATCTTTTAAATCTGCGATTTTTGGATCTTCGATTTTTGGATCGATTTTCAGATCAGTAATATTTGAGGAATCTTTTAAATTTGAATCTTTTAAATCTGCTAACGAATCCGTAACATTTAACGGATTGTCACTTGTAATATTTATCTCATGACTTGATTCTAATGTAGTGTCGTTGTTGATTTTGTCAGTTAGATTGGACAAGTTGGTATTGATCTGAGACACTTTCTCGTTCACTTGAAGGAGGTTATCATTTTCATTTTCATTTTCATTTTGCTTTCCTTCTTTTTTTTGAGATTGACTTTTATGTGATTCATCAGATCCAAAAGTTCCAAGGGATTCGAATTTTGAAGAATTGAGGGTTTCTGAGTTTTTTTGGGAATTGTTGTTTTTGGATTTGTTGTTTTTGGATTCTGAGTTTATTTTGGAATTGTTTATTTGTGAATTGTTTTCGATATTCTCGTTCATTTCTTGAATAGAAGGTTTTTGATGTAGATCTGATGGTAATGGTGATTTTGATAATGATAACTCTTCTTTTGATTTTGTTGTTTCTGTTGTTTCTTCTGTTTCTTCTTTCTTTAACTTACCATTGATTTTTCCATTGACTTTTCCATTGACTTTCCCATTGGTTCCAGGTTTGGAAAGAACGGTTTTCTCGGAGGTTGAGCTGGACGGCGCGACGTGCATGGGGGTCTGTGCTGTGCAGGGTTGAAGGGTCATGGATGTGTTTGTTTTGAAGGGGTAAAAAATCGAGCGCAGCGAGATTTTTTCGTGGTCAAAAAACCGAGCGCAGCGAGGTTTTTTGGTGTACTGAATTATTCGTAGCGAGAAAAAATTGAGCATAGCGAGAAAAAATCGAGCGCAGCGAGATTTTTTCGTGTGTTGAATATACCCTAGCGAGAAAAAATGCTTGATTTTTCGTGTACTGAATCATTCGTAGCGAGAAAGAGTCTCTTTTTTTCGTGTACTAAATCATTCGTAGCGAGAAAAAATCAAGAGTTAGTGAGGATTTGTGAAAATTAGTGAGTGCGAAGATTTGTGAAATTTCTGACAAGTCAGATCAGCGAAAAGCAGGGACGGAACGAGAATGATTGGCGAGTGCGTGTAAGAGGTGCAGAGGGACAAGGGAAGGAGCATTGTTAATGCATTGTTAATGCATTGTTAAGTGATTGTTAAGGGATTGTTAAGGGATTGTTAATTGATTGCATTGTATTATTGTTTATGTGGTAGTATTGTATGTTGTTTATATAGAATGAGAATATTACTGAGAATATTTAGTGAGGATATTACTGAGAATAATAATTAGTGAGAATAATTAGTGAGAATATTTAGTGAGGATATTTGTGAGATTACTGAGAATATTACTGAGAATATTTCTGAGATTACTGAGAATTAATACCGAGCTACCGAGAACTCGCGCCGAGATTTAATACCGAGAATTTGCTTTTTCTCATTTTCTCATTTGCTTGCTATTTTTTTAATCTGAAACTGATTGTACGATAATTTAGCAATGTGGGCTGAGTTGGAAATAGCAATTATGTGAAATTGAGTATGAGCAAATTCAAGAGTATGAGAATTTACTAGTAGTGTTAATACTAATAAAGCTGCGTTTCCTATTTACAAGTATTAAACTATTGTTGAAGTATTTTTTATCTACAATTTTATTTTGAAATTCTAATCTTGTCTTGTTTTATGTTTACAAGAAAATTCATAATTTCATAAAGTAAAAAAAAAGTAAAAGGTTAAGAGTTTGAAAGGAGTCACGGGTTAAGAGTCAAAAAATAAATCGTAGATTAAGAGTCAAAAAATGGAAAAGGCCCGAACTGCAATATTATGAGAGGTTAAGAGTCAAAAATAATTAGCAGGTTAAAAGTCAAAAGATTACGAGTCAAAAGATTACGAGTCAAAAGATTACGAGTCAAAAAGTTAAGAGTCAAAAAGTTTGACTGCAAAAAATTTGACTGCAAAATAATTAAATTGTAATATAATTAAATTGTAATATAATTAAATTGCAAAATTAGTTATAAAGAAATGAACCATAAACGAGCATCAAAAAGGAGTTAAAGGTAAAAAACTGTTTAAGACTCGAAGAATTGAAGCCATTTAAACTCGTCCAGGATTTATATTAACATGAATATTAACATTTCAGGTTGTGATTACGAATATATAAATACATAAACTACTATTTTATATTTACATGGATATTACTTGATTATTTATATAAGATCAATTAAAGAATCTCAGAAGAATTGAACGTTGAGATTCTTAACTCGAAATTAATGAATCTCCGTTCGATTTTAACTCGATTTAATTAATGAATCTCACTTCGTTTTAATCTCATAATAATTCCTTGAAAGGATGAATATTGCTCGTTTACTTTAGTACTGTTAATTATATACGATTTATCATATTTATATTATTTATATATTTTCTAATCTCAATTAAAAACGCACTTTTTTTTCGCAGCCAAATTGTAACTATTATAAATGCAACATAGTATTCATGAAATATTTTATATACTTGATATACTTTATATACTTGATACTATTCATAGAAAGATCCAACGTATTTATATAAGATCATATATTATATATCATATTTATCATATCTATACTATCTATACTATCTATCCTATCTATCATATATATCCTATATATCATATCTATCATATACTATACTATCTATCATATCTATACTATTTCTTCCATTTCCTCTTTTCCTCTTTTCCTCTAATTTCTCTTTTTCTTCCATTTCCTCTTTTCCCCTAATTTCTCTTTTTCTTCTTTTTCTTCTTTTTCTTCCATTTCCTTTTTTTGAACTTTTTACGATACATCATATTTTACTATCATATAAACTATTTACTATATAAACTATAAACTATATACTATATCCTATAACCTATCTACCCAATAAATTCACACACTTCTCTACAATTCTACTTTTCTCGTAGTTTTACAAATCAACAAGAAAAGTCCTCATGTAACCCATACTACTATACTAATATATATCTCATATAATACTAATACTATACTATACTATATAATAAACCATACTACTATATAATATAATATAATACTACTAGAAAATCCGAAAAAGGCCCGAAACTCAACAGTAAAATCAGAAAAAGACCCAAACTACAACCCATACTATATAATAATCCTATACTATATAATACTACCTACCAAAAAAACCCGAACTGCAATAATATAAAAACAAAAAGACCACAACTTCAACAGAATAAGAAGAAAAGAAGATAAGAAAAAGCCAAACTAACAGTATAAAAAAGACCCTAACTGCAACAGTAAAAAAGGAAAAATGAAAAGGCCCGAACTGCAACACTATAAAAGAAAAAATGAAAAAGGCCCGAACTGCAACATTATAAAACAAGAAAGGCCCTAACTTCAACAGTAAAAACGAAAAGGCCCTAACTTCAACAGTAAAAACGAAAAGGCCCGAACTTCAACGGAAAGGCCCGAACTTCACATAGTAATTTGAAAGGCCCGAACTTCATCGAAACTTTCACCTCTTCACTAACATGGACCACCTTGAAGAACAAACGCAGGAAATCGAGGTCCTTCAATCGATCTACCCCGACGAGCTCAGGCTCAAAAGCAACAACCATTTCGCCGTAACTATCAAGCTCGACACGCCGAGCCAGCGACGCCACACCGTGGCCTTGGAGGTGAAGTATCCGAGTGAATATCCCGAGGTTATGCCTGTATTGGACGTAGGATATGCTAGTAACATTGTATATGAGATGGGCGTGGAGGAACCGGAAAGTGAAGAGGAAAGTGAAAGTGACGAGTCGGAAGATGAAGACACACGTGCCGCCAAGGAGGCGCTTCATTTATCGGAGTACATTGATTTTGAAACAAGCGAGTTTGCGCTTTTAAAGGAGAAGTTGGAGGAAGAAGCGCAACTTGGGTTGGGAATGCCTGTAGTGTTTTCCCTCGTTGGTCTTTTAAAGGAAGAAGCGGAAAGTTTGTTCCAGAAGATTCTCGATAAAAAGGAAAAGGAGTATGAGAAGAAAGTGGCAGCGAGAGAAGCAGAGGACCAGAAAAAGTTCCAGGGAACGGAAGTTACTAAGGAGAGCTTTGAGAGGTGGAGAGACGGGTTTAGGAGGGAAATGGGGTTGGATGAGTATTTTAGGGTGAAGTTTGAGGAGATGCATGGGGGGAGGTTGACGGGGAGGGAGATTTTTGAGAGGGGGTTGGCAGAAGAGGAAACCGAGCAAACCGAAGGTTTGTGAGGTTTCTGAGTACAAACCGAAGGTTTGTTCTCGCTATTTTCTCGGTGTTTTTGGTGTTCTCGCTATTTTTTCGCTGTGTTCTCGCTGTTCTCACTAAATTCTCGCTATTTTTTCTTTGGGTACTCACTATTTTTTCTTACGTTCTCACTAATCTCTCGCTATGGTCTCGCTATGGTCTCACTATTTTTTCGCTATTCTCCTTACGCTCTCGCTATTTCATGAGAATAGCGCGAAAAATTGAAAAAAATAGCGAGAATTTAGTGCGAGAAAAATAGCGCGAGAAATTGATAAAAAAATTGATAATAAAAATAGCGAGATATTACCACGACAAATTATTCTCCCTCTCTTTATAATAGCTAATACTACTCAACTACTTACATACTCTCTAATACCTACTTGGTCTTCTTTGTTGATTAGTTAATAGTTATTTATATCTAGTTATTAGATTATACCGTAAAAACATATATTATAGAAAGAGAAAATGTATTATCTCTATTTGTATTATTCTTGTATTTCTTTTGTATATTTATGTTTTTTTTATATTAGTATTTTTATGGCTGCAAAAAATCAAACCAAAATAAACCATTTAATAAAAATATGAGAATATCATTGTATCAACATATTCAAAAGTCTTATATCATCGTAATATCATTTTTAGACAATTTATGAGATCATGTAAGTAAATATTTAATAAGAATTCTTAAAAATCCAAAAGTCAAAACATCCTAAAATCAAAAAACATCCTAAAATCAAAAAACATCCTAAAATCAAAAAACATCCTAAAATCAATTTTGCAGCAATTTAAAGAAGCACATCAAATAAAATAAATAATACATAATACATAACTAATAAAATACATAACTAATAAAATAAATAACTCATTAAATACTAAACACACCTTCTACTTTCTATTTCACAGTTATAAAAACACACATCTGCTTCTTTTGAAAAAACCAACTCCTTAATTTTGCATCTTCGTAAAACTAGTTTTTTAATATTAGACAAATCAAGTTTTACCAAATGGATATTATATAGGTTTAAGATTTGAACATTTTTAAAGGATTCAAGGGAAAATTCTCCTCCATCGCCGTTAATACTAAGTTTTCTAACACTTGAAAAGTTCTTTGTTTTTTTAAGTAAACTACTTGGGATTTCCAAAACGAGGATTCCTGGAGGAAAAAGGAACTCGCATTTTCCAAAGATTTTTAGTTTTTTTACGCTCGGGATTTTCCCAATCCGGCAATCTTGCAAAATCAACTCGTTTAAATTTTCTGGAATTTCGCAGCAATTGAGATTTTTTAATTTGAGAGTTTTTAAGTTTTTCATGGGGAAATTGTGCGTTTTTTCAAGACAAACAAACGAAAAGTTATAAAGAGGGATTAAGGGGAAATGTTCTTGCCGGAACCGGCCTATACTAAGGGTTATAAGCGGGTTTGGACGGATCTGCGGTAAATCTCGGGAATCCTTTATATATAATTTCATCGGTATATTGGAGTTATTTACTTGAAGAGCAGTCACATTTTCGTTTAAAACAAGGTGTAAATAGAAGATTCGGCGGGAAATTGCAGCAAATTCACTGCTTAGGAGTTGCTGGAGTTTATATAGGGGGAAATAAAAGAGGATTTTGTATATTAATTCTTGTGGAAAATTGGGGGGTTTAGGGGGTTTTGGATTTTTCGCAGCCATTCGTGCGGCGGCGGGAAAATTGCCTAATTGGGATCACGGATATAAAGATTTCGGGTATAAAAGATTTCGGGTATACCAGGTTTTCGGGTATAACAGATTCACGAGTATAAAAGATTCACGGAGTATTTAACGGAATTTGACAAACTTTGACAAACTTGATTTAACGGGTTTAACCCCTTAATTTAAAGTAGATTCCACCATTTTATACTTTTCTGGGGATGTTTAAAATAATGTGGAGTGATTGGTTATGAGAAATGGATGCAAATAATGAACAATAGAACAATGAAGTTAGCAATAATTACAATGAACGAATCATATGATAAAAATGAAAAGTTACCTTTTTAACTTTTTAAACCTTTATGATGATTACAAGTCATTTGTAATTTTAAATTACTTATGATTATCATATGACTGCTTACTATTGATGTTAGGGTGTTTTTGATATATAATTTATATTATTGATGTTAGGGTGTTTTCAATTTTACTATTGATGTTAGGGTGTTTTCAATTTTACTATTGATGTTAGGGTGTTTTCAATTTTTATATTGCACTTTGGATGTTTTTATTTCTACTATTGCACTTTGGATGTTTTGAATTTAATTTTTTACTATTGCACTTTGGATCTTTTTCCACAAAAATATTTTCCAAGAAAAGGTCCCTTGGCCCAGTTGGTTAAGGCGCGGTGCTAATAACGCCGAGATCAGCAGTTCGATCCTGCTAGGGACCATTTTTTGTAAGAAGAAAATTGGAAATTTTCCAGTTAATTTTTGCGTTAAAATTGCAGTCAAAATTTGCAGTTAAAATTTTTTAAAATGAAGAAATCAGAGAAGCAAAGAAATCAAAGAAATTAAAGAAGCAGAGAAACAATGAGTCAAAGATATCAGAAAAATCAAGTGTTATTTCGTAATTATCTTTGACTATTTTTAGGATAGGTATAAGGTGATGGCAATTCCTTTTCCTATTTAGGAAAGCGGGATGAGTAAAAGCGCGGATGATAATGCGGGAAATGCGGGAAATGCGAATGTGAAAATGCGAATGTGAAAATGCGAATGTGAAAATGCGAAAATGTAAAATGTGAAAATGCGCAATGTGAATTTCCGAAATTGCGCGATCTATCAGATAAAGTACGTATACTAAATAAAGTTACACAGAAGATGCAATACTCGTCAACTTGCGTTTCATCTATTTTCTAAATGGCTGCAAAATAAAATTATACATCATATGGTGTGACATTCACTAAAGTATTAGTTATAGTGGTTAAGTACTATAGTAGTTATATATGTAATACATCTAAAGTATATTTATAATATACTTCTAAAGTATGTAATATTTATGTAACCACTTACTACATTCTCTACACATCCCTTAATTCGAGAACTCTGTTTATTTCGTCATGAGTTTGTGTATTTTCGTAGACGGGGAAAATGTAAAAGTGGAGATTTTCGTATTTTCATTGGAATGTTACGTTGCATAAAGTTTTAGCGTTGAAGTTCGGGCCTTTTTTATTATACTATTGCAGTTCGGGTCTTTTCTATTATACTATTGAAGATCGGGCCTTTCTTAACTGTTGCAGTGCGGGCCTTTTCTAGAAGTTCGGGTCTTTTTTTGCAGTTCGGGCCTTTTTCATATTATTGCATTTCGGGTCTTTTTGTGAACTTCGGGCCATTTCATATTGTTGCATTTTGGGTCTTTTTGTGCACTTCGGGTCTTTTTCTATTTTGGTCCGGGCCTTCATGCACTTCGGGTCTTTCCGTGTTAGTTTCCGGACCGGAGCCGAGAAATGTAAAGAAAGGAATAAGAATGTAAAGAAGAATGAGAATGAGAATGAATAACAAGAAAAAGATAAGAAGAAGAAGAAGAGTAAAAAGAAAATGAATATGAATATGAATAAGGATGAATTGAAAATAGGAGTAATACTAATCTACGTAATATCTAATATTTAATATTTAATATATAATTCAAATGTTCTCAGGACATCGCGTTTTCTCGGGTACCCCAGATTTCGGGAATAACGGGAATAAAAAAAAATCACATAAAAAAAAGATACAAAAAAATAGACATAAAAAAAAGATATAAACAAATATAAGAATAAAGAATACAAAGAAGAAGAACTACAATTACACAAGAAATATATAGTAGATAATACACCTCATCGAGAAGTATCAAATGCGTTTCATGTTTCAGTTTCAGTTTCAGTTCAATACAATTCTCTACAATTCTTCATTATCATTACCATTACCTATTACCATTATGTAAATGTGACAAGTCACTAGATGAGATTTGAGGTTTAAATTGATTCGAATTAATTCGAATTAATTCTCACTAAAATTTAAGTTCTCACTAAAATTTAAATTCGAAGAATTTAAATTTAAATAGTTCTCACTAAAATTCAAATTCTTCGAATTTGAATTTAAATTCTCACTAAAATTCAAATATTCCTCACTAAAATTCAAATTCTTCGAATTTAAATCCTCACTAAAATTCAAATTCTTCGAATTTGAATTTTCCTCATTTAAATTCTTCGAATTTAAATTCGTATTTATAAACAAACTCGCCACCTCCTCCTCCTCCTCATCATCCGTCAACGAAACACTCCTCGATAACTCCGGAACCACCTCCTCATCCGAATAATAATAATCATCCTCATCATACTCCACCTCATCTTCCTCCTCTTCATACTCTTCTTCACTATCTGAATCCACTTCATACTCTGTAACCTCTGTTTCTCTTGAAGGCAAAGCAAACGTAACCTTAGAATCCTTCCTCAATCTCTTCTCAGTTTCGATCTCGATCCGATCCATAAGATTATCTAGCATATTGGCTTGTACTACCAACATTCGTAAAGAAACCTTTGAGTTTCCAGCGTCTCGAGTAAGTTTACTTCGAACTTTAGAAGCCAATGTGTATGTTTCTGCAAAGGACATGATAATAAATATAATATATGATATGATTTCTAATAAATAGTGATTTCTGATTTTTGTATTCTCTCTTTTTAAGGATTCTTGGTCTTTATATAAAAATTATAATCACATTGCGTTAGTCATCGGGAATAACAAAAGACCGTAAGAATAGAGATAATAAGATTAAGAGAGAAGATAGATTACATCGGAGATGTAATCTATCTTATATATCAAGTGTACTGTATATATAAAGTATAATATATATACTATACTTACTTACTTACTTACTTACTTACTTAGTATACTTACTTAGTATGATTACTATGATTTTTTGTTAGTAATTTTGTTAGTCCTTTTTTTTGTTAGTCTTTTTTTTTGTTAGTCTTTTTTTGTTAGTCTTTTTTTGTTAGTCTTTTTTTGTCATTTTTTGAGTCTTTTTCGTTTGTCAGCCGCGTTTTTATTCCGAAATTTGCTCATCCGGATCTCGGCTGGAGCTTATACCCGCACCCGCTTGCTGTCCTTACTTGCTCAGCAATTCTAAGCGTGCTTGCTCTACAATCTTACAAATCTTACAAATCTTACAAATCTTACAAATAGGGTTACTAATAGAAGAAGAAGAATATCTATGGAATGTGTATATGGTATGTGTATATGGTATGTACTCTATATGTTATGTATATCTTCTATGTTATGTGTATTCTTGTATATTCTTTTCTTCTATTATCTATCTCTATGTATTACTGCTCTACTCCGGCTACTCTTTCCGTTGTTTCTTCCCGCGCCATTACCTCCGCCTTATTCCCGCCGCCGAACGGAAATTCCCGCATCCGTTATCTCCGTGAAAAAGTACCATACAAAATAGTATACAAAATAGTATACAAAATAGTATACTATTTAGTATGTACTACATTTATGATACCTCATAAATGAGGTATCAATCTTAATACCTCACTTTAATATAACCACTTTACATCGATCTCCTTATATTCTCATAACTGTTTCATAACTGTATCATAATATATACAAGAAACCTGAAAATTAAAAACCAGAAAAAAATCAGAAAATTAAGTTTATACAAGTCATTTAAAAATCATTTAAAAAGTCATTTACAGAAAATTAAGTTTATCATTCTTTTTTGTTTATCATTCATTTTTTCATTCATTTTTCTCCTTGTTATTTTTCTTTTTTCTTTGCAGCCATTTTTCATGTTTCGAGTATTTTGCAGCCAACTTAGAAAGGTATAGAGGGTACTCATAGTAGTTATACACTCTTATACTCTTAATCATATTACTCATTATTAAAGTGAGTAAATCCAAGCAAATTTCATGTTAATGTGATATTTTCATGGAAATAAAAGTTGCTATTTCGGTTGGAATTATTTTGGTTGTCATTATTTCGGATTTTCGCTATTTAGGGTTGTAATTATTTCGGGGTCTCGCTATTTCGGGGTTTTATATTCTCGGTATCGCTATCTCGGTGTTTTTATCCCCGCTATTTTATGATTGCTATAGCGAGAAAAAAAGTCAAAATAACGAGAAATAGCGAGAAAACGAGAGAACTTAGCGAGGGAGTTACAGAAAAACGAGAAAGTTAGTGAGAAAGAAATTCAAAAAAGGTTAAATAGCGAGAAAAAAGTGAGAAAAAAGATAAAATAACGAGAAATTTAAAATAGCGAGATTTTAAATAGCGAGAAAAAATCAAAAAATAGTGAGAAAATGAAAATATAGCGAGTAAATATTCAAAAAGAACTCAAATAGCGAGAAAAAAAGACAAAATAGCGAAATAACGAGCAAAAAAAATTCAAATAGCGAGAAAAAAGACAAAAAAAGAGACCAAACAGCCAGAAAAAAAAAACATAACAGCGAGAAAAAAAGATTCAAAAAAACTCAAATACCGAAAATACCGAGAAGTGAGAAAAAAATAGCGAGAGAAAAAAGACAAAAAAACTCAAATAGCGAGAAATCCAAAATAGCGAGGAAATCAAAATAGCGGAAAATAACAAGAGCGAAAAAACCGAAAAGGCCAGAACTGCAACAGTCTACTAGAAAGACCAGAACTGCAACATAAGACTAAAACACTTAACATATATGAGAAAGACGCGAATTTCACCATAGATCGGAATCGATATTCCAATATAACTTGTAGAATTAAAACTTCTACTCTCGCTATATTTCCGATTTATAATAATTTATGTTAAAAATGTACATAACAAGTAGTATACCATGTATTATCAATTATAATCAAAATGAAATGTAATTGAAATAATAAAAAATAATCATTAAAATGAATATAATCAGAAAACATCAAATACTTAAACCTGAAAACCTCAAAAAACTTCAAAATTGAAAAAACATCAAAATTGAAAAATCTCAAAATCTCAAAAAATTAAGTCAAAAAATGAAGTCAATAAAATTTGCACCCAAAAATGCGCACAAAAAGGGAAAACTGAAAAACTTCAAAAACCGAAGGTTTTTGAAGTAATACACTAAAACAAACCTTCGGTTTGTTTCTACACTAACAACCTAACAAACCTTCGGTTTGTTCGGTTCTTTTCATTCACACATCTATTACTAAACTCTCTAATCAAACAAACCCATTCCCATGTCATCATCGGATTCCTCTTCTTCAGCAGCAGCCTCTTCCTCAACGGCTTCAGCGGCACCGGCAGCAGGAGCAGCGGAACCAGCAGCGGCTGGAGCAGCAGCGGCAAAGGAAAACAACAACTCCTTCAAGTCCTTACCTTCCAAGGCCTTGGCGTAGACATCGGCCCAGACGTTTTCAACAGAGGCACCAGCAGCCTTAGTGATGGCCAACAAGTTGTCGGCAGTGATTTGGATCTCAGCGTCGGCTAAGATTAAAGCAGCGTAGGAGACGGAGGCTTCGGTAGACATTTGTGTATATGGAGAAAGAGGCGAATCCGGGTTTGCCTTTTTTTGATAAAATGGTTAAGTACTGTGAAAAATTTTTCGTCACGTGGGAAAAAAAGACCCATGAAATTATACTAAACATCCTCACATCAGTACAAAAGTGGGAAATGTGCAGGTAGGGCTAAAGCCCTAGAAAAAATGAAAGTGAAAAAAATGGAAAGAAGAAAACATCCAAAGTGCAATAGAAAAGAAAAGGCCCAAAGTGCAACAGAAAAAAAACATCCAAAATGGAAAAACATCCAAAGTGCAATAGAAAAGGAAAATACAAAACATCCAAAGTGCAATATAAAAATAAAATACAAAACATCCAAAGTGCAATAGAAAAAGAAAGTGAAAAACATCCAAAGTGCAACAGAAAATAAAGTGAAAAAACGTCAAGTGCGAAAACATCCAAAGTGCAATAGAAAAGAAAAGGCCCAAAGTGCAATAGAAAAAGAAAAGGCCCGAACTGCAACAGAAAAACAAAGTGAAAAATCCAAAATTGAAAAACATCCAAAGTGCAATATAAAAACAAAGTGCGAAAACATCCAAAGTGCAACAGAAAAAGAAAAGGCCCAAAGTGCAATAGAAAAACAAAATACAAAACATCCAAAGTGCAATAGAAAAACATCTAAAGTGAAAAACATCTAAAGTGCAATAGAAAAGGAAAATGCAAAACATCCAAACTTCAAATAGTGAAAACATCCAAAGTTCAGAAAAAGGCCCAAACTTCAAATAGTGAAAACATCCAAAGTTCAAATTGCAATTCCTTTGTGGATTATTTGTAGCGTAGAAGTAAAATGTATAGTAGTTTTTATAAGTATATATACATGTATAACTATCTATAATATTCGTAAGTAGTTTGTATAAGTACTTTGTATCTTATAAGTTGTTAAGAACTTGTAATATATGTATATCTTGTAATATATATACTATATCTTAGTATTTTTATAGTACTATCTTATATAAGTGCTGGTATAAATTACACCCTAGATCTATCATGTTAACTCAATGATATATATTTAAGTATAATTATACAAATATTTCATAAAATTATTCATTTTAATATTTTGTAAATTTCGCAGCAATTAGAAAAATTTTTGTAATTTTGCAGCAAAAAATTATTAAAAATTAATAAAAAAAGAATTAATAAAAAAACTGATAAGAATAATAAAAAATAACTAAGAATGAATAAAAAGAACATTTATAACTTTAAGAATTTTGTAATAAATCAAATTCTTCATTTACGAGAAACTGGAAAGTACATTCATTTTACTTATACCCTTATACTATAAGTTATTTACTAGCTAAGTATATAGATACTACATGTAAGAAAACTTTGGTATTAAAGGAGTAAAAAGTATAAGATAAATCCTTAAGAAATCCTTGGTAAAATTTTGCAGCAAAATATCACGAAAAAATCATGAAAAAATCATCAAAAAAAAAATCAAAAAAATCATCAAAAAAAAAATCAAAAAAATCATCAAAAATATCACGAAAAAATTATGAAAATTCAAGCTCAGATTTTTTATAATAAAGTACGTTCTGTTTTAATATTTAATTTGCAAAAAATACTTATACGTTATAATGTTAGGATGTTTAAGTTTATACTATTTGAATATTAAAGGCCTAAGTATATTGTATGTGTATTAATGAATTAAATACGTGAAATCATTATGAAATCATTCTAGTTATTTATAGGTAGTTCATTTATACTTCTTAAATCAATTTATTAAATTAACTTAAAACAACTTAAATAAACTTAATCAACTTAAATAAACTTATTCAACTTAAATAAACTTATTCAACTTATACTTATTAAATTAACTTAAATTTACTTAAATCAACTTCAAAAAAATTCGCACTTTTTTTGCAGCCAAAATTGAAATTTGAAAATCTCAAAATCTTGAAAATCAAATATAAAAAATGAGCAAATATCTCGTAGTATGTGTTAAATACATTAAGTATTTATTAAGTATATATGTATTTCTGTTTATGCACCATTTTTCTTACCAAAATAGAAACAATCTAGTTTATATTGTTTTCTCTGTATACACATAAAGATAGTAAGGAATCACTTTATTTATTTGATTAGCCTTTGAAACTTCCCATTAGCAATTGTATAACACTCGAAATAAATTCTATTCTACTTTTCCTATTCTACTTTTCCTATTTTACTTATAAAGGCGATGTTTATTAACAAGTTAATTACTATGTCTTCTAAGTTAATTACTATATGTTCTATAAAGCCCAGAAAGTCTTTTATTTTCAGTTTTTTTTGCAGCTTTACTTTAATTCTTTTCAGCTTTTTTTTTTTAACTTTTTTTTCATCTTTTTTTTCAGCTTTAATTTTCAGGTTTAATTTTTTTCAGTTTATTTTTTGCAGCCATTTTTTATTCCATAAATTAATCTTAATTGAAATTGGATGAACCATAATTGTTGAATAAGTAGTTTTTTATACTTGTATTTTCCTTTTATTACTTTGAATATTCATTTCTTGTATTTCCTTTCTTGAACTCTTCTTTTATTGTTTAATTAATATTCACCACTTTAAAATTTAATAAAGAAAAGTTCAATAATTTAAAACATTTATCAAGTAGTTTACCTAAAGAATACAAGAATCAGAAATTGAGTAAAATAAGTTCTTTATAAATAAGTTAAGAATCCGAAAATAAACTCAGATTTAGAAGTAAATATGGAAAATCAAATAAATATGGAAAATCAAATAAATATGGAAAATCAAATAAATATGGAAAAAAAACCAAATACAGAGAAATGAAAATAAAGTAAATAAAATGTAAAAAATGAGAATACTAAAAAAAATACTCTTACAATTTTCAATATACAATTGTTTAATACCTATATACATGACAAACATGGAAAATGAAGTCTTACGAATAGAGCGAAGCTCTATTTGTATCAATTAAAAATACAAATCTCGCTTCGCTCGATTCAAATTAAATTCATACAAATCTCGCTACGCTCGATTCGTATTAATTTACACAAATCTCGCTTCGCTCGATTTGTATCAATTCGTGATAACACCCCTCACACTCCCCAACCACTTCCTATACTCCACCTCCTCCTTATGCTCACTCACAAAAAGAATAAACTCCAACAAATCACCATTAAACCCCCTCTCCGTCAAATACGTCTCAAACTCAACCTGCAAACTCTCCTCCAAGTTCATAAACTCAGGGCCTTGGTACGTAACGTCATCATAGAAAACTCCTTTATTAGCGAAATCAGCAACATAAGAAGAAACCTTGGAAAGCGGAGTGATGCTGGAAATGATAAACGAATCGCTAAAGTTCTGCAAGCTCAACTCAAAGAGAAGACCTGCATCGTTCTTGTTTTCCACCACGGCGTAAACGTTGGTGAACCCGCTCGGTAAATCCTCCATTTCCTCGGCTTCTTCCTCGGCATAATCCTCGGCTTCTTGGGTGGCGTTGCTAACCTTTTCGACATCAAAGAAGATACGAACAATCTCGCCGTTAGAGAGTTTCTTTTGTAATTGAACAACAGCAGAGTCGGCTGCTTGGGTTAATGTATACTCGTTCTTCTTCATGTATCCTTCAATCTGTTCTTCCGCTTCTTTAAGGTCCACGTTCTTGGCCACCGTGATCTCCAGATCAAGCACGCTCACCAACTTCTGGGTGGAGAGACGGGTTACAAGCGAGCTGGTGAACGTTCTGGTGGAAACACGGCTGGTAAGACGGGCGGAACGGAGCGATGTGGCAAGAATTCGGGAAAACATCGTGATGAATAACAATTGGTTTGGTTGTAAATTTGAGGAAAATTTGAGGGCAAAAAAAAAAGAAAAAGATCCGCAGTGCAATAGAAAAAAGATCCTCAGTGTGATAGAAAAAATAGAAAACATCCTTACTGCAATAGTAAATAACAAGGGAAAACATCCTTACCGCAATAGAAAAAAAGAAAACATCCTTACCGCAATAGTGAAAATATCAAGGGGCAAAACATCCTTACCGCAATAGTGAAGATGGCTAGTACAAGGAAAAGACCAGGAGTGAAATAGAAGAGCAAGGGCAAAACATTCTTACTGCAATATTAGGGAAAACATCCTTACCGCAATAGTAAAAAGAGCAATAAATAAAAGATTCCGATAGTAAAAATCAAGGGGCAAAACATCCTTATTACAAAAAAGAGCAATAAATAAAACATCCTTAGTGCCGTAGAAAAAACATTAATGACCAGGAGTGCAATAATGAAAATAACAAGGGGAAAACATCCTTAGTGCAATAGTAAATATCTATAATAGAAAAGATCCTTACTGCAGTAAAACGATTGTTAGTGCGATATTTAAGAGGGAAAAGACTACAATAGAAAAAAAGAGCAAGGAAAAAAGATCCTTACTGCAATAGTAAAAATAAAGGGAAAAGGCCCGAACTGCAATACTAAATAGAGAATCAAAACATCCTAACTGCAATAGTAAAAAACAAGGGGCAAAAGATTTTTACTGCAATAGTAAAAAACAAGGGGCGAAACATCCTTACTACAATACAAAAACGAGCAAGGGAAAAGATTGTCGTTCCGTAAGTGAAGTACGGTAGAGGTGAAGTGTCCGTTCCCGGAGTTTTATTAGTGCGTACATTAATAAGGCGCCGCTAAATTAGGTAATAGGTTAATAGCGGCAAACGCTACCGCGGCCGCGATGCGGGAGACTTATATAGAAAACTAATTGCACCTACCTTTGAGAGGATGAGGGTTTCAGATTGGAGTAAGATTGGTTCATTAGTCTAGGCTACGCTAACGTATGTATTATATAAGTTTACGAATAATAAAATAAGGATTGAATTAAGATTGGCTGCGCTAGATTATCTATATATAATCCTACCGAAGTATTAACTATAGGCAGAGGCCTGAGAGGTGTCGGGAAATCCCGTCACTGGCCTCAACCCGCCTAAGTGGGCCAAATGTATGGCCAATTCCTAGGCGGAATAACAAAGATCCTTACTACAAAAAAGAGCAATAACAAAAGATTTACTACAAAACACCGTAAATGATAATTATTCCAAAGATGTCACCATTACTAGAACCATAAAGGTTTATAATGCAATAGTGAAGAAATTTCAAGACCACAGTATTAGTGTTTTTTATATATTTCCCTTTTCATGTGTTTTGAAACAAAAAAAGCCTGTGTAGCGTAATGGTTAACGCGTTTGACTTCTAATCAAAAGATTCCGGGTTCGACTCCCGGCATGGGTTCTTTTTTGAAAATGCAATTTTGGAGGGATTACCGTAAAGAGGAAACTTTTGTTTTTCGAAGTACAACTAAGCAAATAAGCTTCGATTTTAAACATATAAGTAGAATGAAAAAGATATAATTTTTTGTATTACACAGAATACATATACAAAGTGTTTAAAAAAAAGGTATTTATACAAAGTATTTATACAAAAAGGTATTTATACAAAAAGATATTTATACAGCCACTTTCCGAATTAATCGTTGATCTGAGAATGTGTATATATTTTTTTTTAACTTTATATTTAAGTATAATTATACGATTCTATTTATTATAGCATTTTTTTTACGCATTACATTTTTTTTCGCAGCCATTGAACTTTTATTTAACTTTTATTTAACAAAGACTACAATTAACTTTTATTTAACTTAACACATTTAACTTTTATTTAACTAACACATTTAACTTTTATTTAACAAATTACACATTTTTTTATTTAACAAATTAACTTATTCTTTAAAAAAGTACACTACCTTTATTCTAAAATTATAAAGATAACTGATATTGAAAAGTATTTTAAATGTAGTACCCACGTGACTTTAAAGTTACGTTTTCATTTTGCAGCCAAAAGTTTTCATAAAATCCATAGCATACTAAATTCTAGCATAATAAATTCTAGCATAACAAGTATTTCAGTATATATAAACTTTTCGGTATATTTAATTTTTCAGTATATATAAACTTTTCAGTATATATAAACTTTTCAGTATATATATTCCACTAAAAAAACTTACTATCATATTATGATTTTGAAAAAACTCAATGAAACCACGTTTCCAGAAACCAATGAAACGGAAAACCCAAATTGCGCCTATTCCAACGCGGTTTCTTTTTTATATTTAATCATTGTTTCCATTATGATTATTTGCATTTTTGTGATATTACTTGACAGCTATTTCACGAGAAAAGGCCGTGAACAAAAACTTCCTGAAGAAAATCGCGAGGTACACGATATCGAGGAGAAGAATGAGTAAGAGATATTGTAATGTTAGTATATAGATTATAGATATGGAATATACGTTAAAATATAATAATTATGCTAAAAAGAATGATCACGTATTTTCATTAATAGAGTTTATGTTTCATTAATAGAAGTTTTATTTATTTTATTTCATTAATAGAACTTTTATTTCATTTATTTCATTTATTTTGCATTTATTTTGCATTTTCATTTCATTTTTATTTCATTTATATCATTTTTATTTCATTTATATCATTTTTATTTCATTTTTATTTCATTTTTATTTTTAATTTGCATTTTTATTTTTAATTTGCATTTATATTTCGTTTATTTCGAATTTTTATATTTCATTTTTTTATTTCATTTATTTCATGTATTTCATTTGTATTTCATTTTTATTTCATTTATTTCGCTTTTTTATTTCGCATTTATTCGCACTTTTTTTATTTCATTTTCATTTTTTGCAGCCATTTTTCAAGATAAAGAAAAACTTCTTTTTAATAAGTTAAAGAAAAACTTCTTTTTAAGTTAATGAAAAACTTCTTTCACATTTTAGGAAATCTAGATCAGGAATTTTTCATAGGTACTGGCTTATGAATATTAAGAGGGTACATGCTTATAGTAAGAAGACTGAAAAAGTTCAAGTACCAAGGATCCTATACAAGATTTTTTGAGTTTTTTATTAAAGTTTTTTTTATTAGTTTTTCTTCCTTATTCTAAATTTTTTTTATTAGTTTTTTTTTTCATTATTCTAATAAGTTTTTTTTAATAGTTTTCTTTCATTAGTTTTTTTTCATTTAAATAAGTTTTTTTTATTAGTTTTTTTATTAGTTTTTTTTTTATTAGTTTTCTTTTTTATACTTAACATAATAGATATAAGAATTACTAATATTCAAACTATAAGAATACCTGGTCTTAATCTTTTCTTCGTTTTTGATCGTAGTTTTCCTTATACCTATATTTCTAGAATTATCCAGTCTATAAACAGTTATAGCCATACATAAAAGTAACTTATAAAAGACTTATAAAATAGTAGAAGACTTCTTTAAATAACTTATAAAGTTAGTATGAGACTTCGTTAAATAACTTAGTATAAGACTTATAGGAAAAGCTTCTAAGAAAAGCTTTTAAGAATAACTTTGTATAAGACTTATAAGAGTAGTTTATTATAAGAATAACTTAAGAATAACTTAAGAATACGCTTCGCTCTCATGCACTTCGGTTAAACCCGTTTGTCCTACCATTATACGGCTGAAAGGGTCCAAATATTGCATATTCAAATTTTGGCTGCGAAATTACTTGATAATTTTTTTGGCTGCAAAATTTGCATTTTTTTTTCATATTTTTTTGCATAAAGTTTTTTGGTTAAATTTATTTAAGTTTTTCTAGTAATTTGAACCTTTACGATTTCCTGTTATATTAAGTTTACTAAATTATTTAAAACATTAGCAATTAAGTTTAAACTTTGCATCATAAACTTTAGCTATGGAGTATCTTAAAATATTCGTTTGGTTCTATAAAAGATCTTTTTAATAATGTAAAGTGTATAAGCTAGGAAAGGGAATATATAGTAATTCAAGGAATAGAAATGAGAAACATATAACAGTTTGGTTTTCATAAAATGCGTTTCATAAAATGGCTGCAAAAAAATCCTATTTTTATTATTTTTATAAAGGAGCATGATAAGTAAAAAAACATAAATTAAAACCGAAGCTTATAAATCTCTTTATAAATCTTTATTTTCTTTATAAAAACGTAAATTAACAAATGTGAATTCTTTAAATACTTGAAATATAAGTCAATTTCCTATCTAAAATAAAGTATTCTTAATTTCAGGAAATTTTCCATATAGAGATTCACATTTATATAAACCATAAATATCAAGATAAAACACGTAAAACTTGAGCATCTTATAGGAAAAGTTATGATCAATTATAGAGATAATTATTATATAGTAGTATGTATTATAAAGTATTATGTATTCTAATCTATTTTTTTCTATTTTATTTTATTCTAATCTATTTTATTCTATTCTATTCTCTTTTATTTTATTCTTTTTTTCTAGTATAAAATTGGTAGGAAATGTTTATACCAATGAATAATGAAAGTTTGATATTAACTTGAAGAATAAAAAATTTGATCTTCTGAATTTTATTCAATTTTGAATAAGGAGTAAATTTTTGAAGGAAATTTGTAAAAAAAAGCTTTAAATTTTTGAAGGAATTTTTGTTGTAAATTTGTAAATTTTGAAGCAAATTTTTAAGCAAATTTAAATCAAATTAAAGCTAAAAAATTCCAAGATAGTAAAGGAATAAATCAAATTAATATCAAGAATAATCAATAAAAATCCAATCAAGATAATATAACAGTTATGAGCTTCAGTTAGCTACTCACTTCGCTCGTAGCTGCCCTTATCATTCTCGCCTTTTTAAACATATACCACGAACACATTGCACATAAACAGCCAGCAAGCACTATAAAGAATAAAACATAATCAAAACCAAACATTTCTGATTCCAAACATTTCCATTTCTGACGAGTCTTATACTTTTCTGTTGCCATGGAAATTACACGAGGTTACGAAGAGAATTAAATAAATTGTATTGTTCTCGAATGAAGATCTTAGGACATTAAGATCTTGATATTTCCTTAATATTTTTGCTATATCTTTATTTCTCCTTAATATTTCCTTAACATTTCCTTAATTTCTCCTTAATTTTTTCTTAATATTTCTTAATATTTATTGAATCGTATGTATCATAATTATAAAGAAGAAGAAAGAAGACAAGAGAAATTACAATATAAGAAACAGATTAAGAAATAGATTAAGAAAGAGATTAAGAAACATATAAGAAACATAAGAAACAGATTATAAGAAGTTACTAGATATACTGTTTAAATGTGTATACGAATTTCCTAATTAGGCTACAAAGGTCTACAGAAGATAAAGAATAAGAAGAATAAAGATATAAAGAATAAACATATGATAACATACAACAGTATAATCGATTATATGAATAACATGCTTCTATGAATGACCAGGTTAAAGTTTAAACTTTATTTATAAGAGAAATCCCTTAAATAATCATATAATATTAAAAACTGAAAGGAAAGAATTCTCAGTATAACTTGATTAATTAATTTACAAGTTTAAAGATCTACAATTTTCTGAATATAATGACGTAGTACTTTTTTTATTGCTCTTTAATTTTATAAAATCTCATTTTTGGTCATTCTGTTTTTATTGAATACTGCTATAATTTGTACTATATCTTATATATTATATAGTATATAGTATATATTATCTACTATATATATCTTATCTACTATATAATACCTACTATCTACTATATAATACCTACTATCTACTATCTACTACCCTTCACAAACCTTGGTTTGCTCATTTTCCTCCGTTTCGCTTATACCTTCCTTATTAACCTCTCCTTATTTCGCTTACACCTTCCTATTTGGGAACTCCAATACCAACTCATATAAAGAATATCCACTTCCCTATCACCTCTACCATATTCAGGTTTCGAACGTGTATTAATAATCATGTCATATATCCAATTCCAAGTTTCTCCTTTTCTCGTTTATTCTTGCTTTGTTGGGTTCCCCTCAATTTGAGGGGCATATCTGGATTTAGCAATAAACGTATAAAGAGGAGATAGAAGATTATATTAAATGAGTTTCTCTACTCTTCCAGATTAGAATCAACAAATCAAAGTGAATTATTACTAATTACACGTTAATTACAAATTACCAATTACAGTTAAATACCAATTACACGTTAAAAGTCAATTAAAAGTCAATTACTCAATTAAAAGTCAATTACTCAATTAAAAGTCAATTACATCCAATTAAAAGTCAATTACAAGTTAAATACCAATTAAAGGTCAATTAAAAGTCAATTACATCCAATTAAAAGTCAATTACTCAATTAAAAGTCAATTACTCAATTAAAAGTCAATAACATCCAATTAAAAGTCAATTAGAGCTTAATTACTCAATTAAATCCAATTAGAGCTTAATTACCCATTTACACTCAATTTCACTTAGCTCACTTCCTTTTTATAAATATCAAAACCCCCCAATTTCAAAACCCCCATTTACCCAAAAATCTCCACCAAAAAACCCCCCAAATTTCCACCCCCTAATTTCTATAAATTCCCCCAAATAAAAACCCCCTAAACCCCCTAAAATAAAAAACCCCAAAAACCCCATGTCATCTTTCGACTACGACTCTCCGCCAGACCTCTCTTCCAAATCCATTTTGCACTACTTTAAAACGAGAATCCCTTCGCTTTTCGATCTTCCGGTGCTTAAAACACACGAAAAATGGTACCAAACCATTAATCCGATTCCGGGGCTTCGGGAAATGTCCAAGCAGGACTGGAACTTTTACTTTCTCGGGTTTTTCGCCTGGACCGTGGACTCGATGGACTTTTTCTGTGTAAGTGCCAGTGCATCTCAAATTGCCAATACGCTTGGAGTGAATATTACGCAGATTTCATGGGGCGTAACTCTTGTACTTATGTTTAGATCCGTAGGCGCCGTGATGTTTGGGCTTATTACCGACCGTTACGGGCGCAAAATGCCGTATATAGTGATTTGTGTATTGTTTATAGTAGTAGAGCTCGGCACGGGATTTGTACAAACATATGCGCAATTTCTCGGAGTCCGGGCCGTTTTCGGCATCCTTATGGGCGCCATGTACCCTGTAGCAAGTATAACGGCTTTGGAAAACCAGCCGATGCGTGCAGCTTCCATTCTTTCCGGCCTTTTTTTGCCTGGTTATAATTTGGGTTATATTTTTGCAGCCATTTTTTTCCGCGCGTTTGAGTTTTCGTATAAAGACGAAGGATGGAGAGGATTATTCTGGTTTTCCGCTGGAATTCCTGTGATTTTGATAGTATGGAGGTTGTTCTGGCCGGAATCGCCTGCTTTTGAGAGGATGAGGGGGGAAAGGGAGGAAAGGGAAAGAGAGGAAGATGAAGAAGAAGGAGAAAATTCAAGGGAAAAAAGAGAAAAAAGGGAAGAAAGGGAAGAAAAAGAAGAAGAAAGAGAAGAAGAAAATAAAAGAGAAAGAGAAGATGATGAAGAAAAAGGAGAAAAAAGAAAAAGAGAAAAAAGAGAAAATAAATTTTCTCTTTTTTCTCTTTTTTCCCTTTTTTCTCTCTTTTCCACCGAATGGCTAATCTTCTCCTACCTTATCATCTTCATGTCTATATTCAACTTCATGTCACATGGCTCCCAAGACCTCTACCCTACCCTTCTCACTAAACAGCGGAATTACTCACCAAATACTCGAACCATAATAACAGTAATCACCAATTTGGGTGCGATTTTCGGGGGAATTTTTTTTGGCCAATTAACAGAATTACTTGGCCGGCGTTTAACTATAATTGTGTGTTTAATCTTCAGCGGATGTTTCCTCTATCCCTCTTTCTTTGTGGATTCCGTGGGCATCACGATTTTCGGCGACTTCTTCTTGAATTTCGGCGTAATGGGCGCCTGGGGTGTAGCTCCTTTACATTTACTCGAACTAGTTAACCCGAAAAATAGAGCGTTTTTAAGCGGAGTGGTATATCAATTGGGAAACCTCGCTTCAAGTGCTAGTATGACGATAGAGGCGAAATTGGGAGAGAGGTTTCCATTAAATGGTACGGATTCTTATAACTACGGACTAGTTATGGCGATTTTCTGTGGCGCCGTTTTCGCTTTTATGTTGGTTGTGGTTGTTTTAGGCCCGGAAAGGTTCCATAGAGAGTTGAATGGGGTGCACGTGCAAGAGGAAAAGGTGGAAGTGGTGCAGAAGGAGTGAGGTTGTGTTTATGTAGTTTATGTTTTATGTTTTATGTTTTATGTTTTTTATCTTTTTTATTTATATATTTATCTTTTTTATGTATTTTATGTTTATTGTCTTTTTTATGTTTTTTTATCTTTTTATGTAGTTTATGTTTTTTATTTGTTTTATGTATTTGGTATTTTATGTAGTTTTTATCTTTTCTATCTTTTTTATGTATTTTATGTTTTTTATTTTATCTTTTTATCTTTATCCTTTTTTTGTATTTATGTAGTTTATGTTTTATGTATTTATGTTTTTTATTTATGTAGTTTGTCTTTTTTTTCTGTTTTATCTTTTTAAGTTTATCTTTTTTATCTTATGTATTTGGTTTTTTTTAACTCAAAGATATTTATTTAAGTATAATTATACAAATCTATATTATAGCATAAAAGTAAGAGGACGTTGACGTTTTATCTGTTTTATTTGTTTTATCTTTTTATCTTTCTATCTTTTTTCTGTTTTATCTTTTTTATTTGTTTTACGTATTTTATGAAGTTTATATTTTTTTTTTATGTATTTTATCTTTTTATGTAGTTTATGTATTTATGTATTTGGTATTTTATCTTTTTTATCTTTTTTTCTGGCTTATGTACTTATCATTTTTATGTATTTTATGTAATTCATGCATTTTATGCATTTAGTAATTTATGTAATTTTATCTGGTTTATCTTTTTTACTTGCTTTTTGTATTTTACGTATTTGGTAATTTGAGATTTAAGATTTGACATTTATTGATTTGACATTTCAGTGATTTATTGATTTTAGTGATTTTATTGGTTTTATTGATTTTATTAATTTCAATGATTTAAGGCTTTATTGATTTTCTGAGTATTTAAATGATTTGGTGATTTTAAATTTCTGAGATTTTATCGATTTAGTGATTTTCGAGTATTTTAGTGATTTCAGATTTGCTGATTTAAGATTTTATTGATTTTAGTGATAAAAGTTTACAGTAATTTCAGATTTTTAAGGTTTTATTGTTTTTCAGTGATTTTAGTGATATTAGTGAATTTAGTGAATTTAGTGAATTTAGTGATTTTATTGATTTTCAGATTTTATCGGTTTAAAGATTTTAGTAATTTAAAGTTTTATTGTTTTATTGTTTTTCAGTGATTTCAGATTTTATTGGGTGATTTTCAGAGTAATTTAGTGATTTAAAGGCTTTATAGATTTAAAGGCTTCAATAATTTCAGTGATTTCAGTGATAAAAGTTTTCCTTGATTTTCAGGTATTTAAGATTTTTTAATTTTCAGGTATTTAAGATTTTTCACTTTCCACTTTCAACTTTCATTCAGAGATCAGATCTACTTTGGAATTAAATTTCAGAAAATAAAACTAAAATAACAAATTCTTATTTAATTAAAGAGTTCTATTCATCACTTCTTAATTCAAGGTTCTAGAGGGTAACCTTGTTCTTTATTTAATTGGTTTAATACGTATATTCCTTGTTGTAGTTCTATTAATGTGTTCGTTATTCAATATTGTATAATCTCGGGAATATCGGGAATAAAAAAAATTAGAAAAATTCAAAATCAAAATCAAATTCAAAAAATCACAAATCAAAAATTCAAATTCAAAAAATCACAATCCACATTTTCTTGAAACACATTTTGTTATCTTATTAACCAGCACATTTGAACAACTCATAACCATTTTCGATCTAAGTGGATCTGAAACACAAAGCAATTTTATTAAATTGATTAAACTTAAAATGAATAACTAAACTATAAATGAATAACTAAACTATAAACTATAAACAGTATAAAGTTAACTGAGGACTCGAATTGTGAATTTACAATCTAAATTGCGAATTTTATACTCAAAATACCAAGAACTCGTAAGCCACAAATTCATTTAAACCTTGCAGCTTCACAAACCTGAAAGATTAAATCGTAAATTAACACATAAAATACATAAAATACATAAAATAAATATACATAAAATATACATAAAATATACATAAAATTCACATACTAATAACTTATCTCATAAAGATTTTTAAAACTTCTAAAACTTCTAAAAACTTCTACTTCTAAACTTCTACTTCTAAACAAAACCAAGAAATCTCGTAAATCACAAATCCAAAATCTCGCAAATCCCTGAGAAAAAAAGGCCCGAACTTCAAAAACATCCGAACTTCAATACACCCAAATTAACACATATTTAAACCCATAAACACTCATAAATACTCATAAAATACTCATAATCATACGTAACACTCATTTTACCTAAAAGAGCAAACAAAATCCTCAAAACTTTACTAATCGTAATTAAAACCTTATCAAAATCTCGCAGATAAAAAGCCGAGACACAGAAATTAACACATATTTAGCATTTATAAATGTAAAATACTCAGAAATAAACCACTTATGAAGACACGTAAATACTCAGAAACTGAAAATCACTCATAAAAATACATAAATACTCATAAATATACATAAATAACCTGAAAATACCCATAAATATACATAAATAACTTGAAAAATACTCATAAACTCTGATAAAAAGACCCGGACTTCAATAGTGTAGAAAAGGCCCGAACTTCAATACATAAGCATGAATTTCAGATAACACATATAATACTCATTACGTACATAAAAGAGCCATTACATACATAATACCCATTACATACATAATACTCATTTAAGAGAAAATAGAAACCATAACTGCCCCAAGAAATCAAGTAATTAATCAAGTATTTAACTAATTATAAATGTAAATCACATAGAAAAGATCCGGAGTGCAGTAGATAAGCAGAAATTTGAGAATTAACACATATAATACTAATTACGTACAGAAAGTACCCAAGAAAACACACATTTAAACGTACAGAAAACACACATTACGTGAAAAAGCAAAACTTCAACCCCATAAACCTGCCATAACTTCGAGAAAGTTTCGAGAGATTAAGTTCACTAATTATAAAACCTAAAATCACAAAATGCAAATCGCATAAATGATAAAAAAGATCCAAAGTGCAATAGTAAAAATTAAAAAAGACCAGGAGTGCAATACATAAAATGAAAATTGATGTGTAAATTAACACATATAATACACCCCTAAAACACCCATAAAAAGAGCCAATTAAACATCCATAAAAGAAAGACTAGTAAAGTAAAACCACTCAAGTGTAATCAAAGGAGCGTAAAAGAAAACGAAACCAAAAATCCTCAACTCAATCTCGCAAACTGCTAGTCCTTACACAGTTTAAGAAATCAAGAATTTTAATTATAAAATCTGAAATCACAAAATCACAAATGCAAATCGCATTAAAAGATAAAAAAGGCCCGAACTTCAATAGTAAACACAAAAAAAGGCCCGGAGTGCAATACATAAAGTCAAAATTGATGTGTAAATTAACACATATAAAACACCATTAAAACACCCATAAAAGAGGCAATTAAAGAGCCAATTAAACATCTATTTAAGATAACCTACTTACCTAAACCACTCTAGCTATGTTAAAGGAGTGTAAAAGAAAAAGACAAACTCACCAAAAATCCTCAACCCTGTCATAATTAGCCCCTAGAAAGTTCCTCAGTTTTCGAGAAATCGAGAAATCAAGAATTATGCCCAAAAAAAGTTACAAATGCAAATCGCATAAATGATAAAAAAGATCCAAAGTGCAATAGTAAAAATTAAAAAAGACCAGGAGTGCAATACATAAAATGAAAATTGATGTGTAAATTAACACATATAATACACCCCTAAAACACCTAAAAAACACCCAATTAAAGAAGCACTTAAGTAAATCCTACTTATACAAAACCACTCAAGTGTAATCAAAGGAGGTAAAAGAAAACGAAACCAAAAATCCTCAACTCAATCTCGCAAACCTGCTAATACTAGCCCTTACACAGTTTAAGTAATTAAACTAAATCTGAAATCACAAAATCACAAAATGTAAATCGCATTAAAAGATAAAAAAGGCCCAATACATAACGGAAAAAAAGATCCTAACTTCAATACATAACACACATAATTGATGTGTAAATTAACACATTAAAACACCATTAAAACACCTATTAAAACACCCTAAATATAGCCAATTAAACATCCATAAACTAAATCGTACTTACCTAAACCACTCTAACTTAATCAAAGGAGCGTAAAAGAAAAAGACAAACTCACCAAAAATCCTCAACCTGTTAATATTAGCCCTTACACATTTAAAGGAATCAAGAATTATAAAATCTGAAATCACAAAATCACAAATGCAAATCGCATAAAAGATAAAAAAGATCCAAACTTCAATAGTAAAAATTAAAAAAGACCAGGAGTGCAATACATAAAATGAAAATTGATGTGTAAATTAACACATATAATACACCCATAAAACACCTATAAAACACCCAATTAAAGAAGCACATAAGCGAAAACCTAGTAACCTACAAACGCTCTAGCTATGTTAAAGTCAGTAAAAGAAAACGAAACCAAAAATCCTCACTCAATCTCGCAAACCTGCGGTTTGCTCGATTTTCGTTTTGAGGATTTTTGTTTTCTTTTTCTTTTCACCACATGAACGTAGACCAACAAATCACCCTCGAACGAGCCACCGCGGCCGCCCTCCACCGTGAAATCCAGCTCGCCCGGAGCCGAGCCCAGGACTCCTCGCTCCTCGAAATTTCCGCCAATTTGCAGCCAATTCCGAGAAATTCCGCTAACTTAACTCTCCACACCACACTCAAAGGACATCAGAATAAAATCGTTCTGGCTAAGTGGTCAAGTGATTCTACACGCATTCTCTCTGCGAGTCAAGACGGGTTTATGATTGTATGGGATGCAGTGACGGGTTATAAAAAACACGCTATATCTTTAGATAACCAGTATGTACTTGCCTGTGCATTTTCTCCTTCCTCGAATTTAGTCGCCTCCGCTGGCTTAGATAACTCATGTACTATTCACATGCTTCGAAATTCCCCATTCAATAACTCAGTACAAGCGGTTTTCAAAGGACATATGGCTTATGTTTCAGAAGTGGTTTTTACACAGGAACACTCGTTATTAACAGCAAGTGGAGATATGGCTGTGAAATCATGGGACGTGACTAAAGCGTGTAAAGTGAACGAATATACAGGACATCTCGGAGATATCATTACCATGGATTATAACAATAACAACACGTTTATCTCCGGCTCTTCCGATGGATACGCCAAAGTATGGGACCTAAGAACGCCTCAAGCTACTCAATCCCATAACATCGCTAACTCCGACGTGGCTACAGTGAAGTTTTTTCCAGACGGGAATTCGTATATTACAGGATGCGATGATGGAATCGTGCGGCTCATGGATATGAGGTCCGATGGGGAAATCGCCCGGTACGTGTTATTTGAGAGCGATGCTGCTAGTAGGAGTTCCTTTGAAAGTCCTGGAGTTGTTTCTATTGATTTTAGTAGTTCTGGGCGTCTTTTTTATGCTCTGTATGCGGACTACGGCTGCGTTATCTGGGATACGCTTAAAGGGGAGGTAGTAGGGGAATTGGGAGGGCATAGCGGGTTGGTGGGAAGGGTGGGAGTTTGTGGAAGGGGAGATGCGGTTTTGACGGGGAGCTGGGATGGAACGGTGAGGGTTTGGAGTTGAATGAGCGAAGGTTGTGAGTTTTAAGATCTGAGCAACCGGAGGTTGTGAATTTAGAGGTTTTTAAGTTTGAGATTTAGAGGTTTTGTAATTTTTGAAGATTTGAAATTTTTGAGATTGTAATATTTTGAAGATTGTCATGTTTTAGATTTTAAGATTTTGAAGTTTGAAGGTTGTGAAGTTTTGATTTTTCACAACCTCCGGTTGTGAATGTTTCAGATTTTCAAGTTTCAGATTTTCAAGTTTAGAGACTTTTAGATTTTGATGATTTTCATGTTTTCATGTTTTCATGTTTTGATATTTTCATGTTTTTCATGTTCTGATTTTTGATATTTGATATTTTGAGGTTGTGAAATTTGATGATTTTGAATTTTTGAATTTTTGAAGATTTTCATGTTCTGATTTTGAAGGTTGTTAATTTTTGAAGATTTGAAGAATTTGAAGAATTTGAAGTCTAAAATTTTTTGAAGATTTTGAGGTTTTTGAGGTTGTGAATTTAGAGGTTTTTAAGTTTGAGATTTAGAGGTTTTAAGATTTTTCATGTTTTTGAAGATTTGAGATTTTGAAGATTTGAAGATTTTTGAAGATTTAATTTTTGAAGATTTTGAAGGTTG
The DNA here is from genome assembly GCA_030579395.1 of Aciculoconidium aculeatum. NCBI lineage: Eukaryota > Fungi > Ascomycota > Pichiomycetes > Serinales > Debaryomycetaceae > Aciculoconidium > Aciculoconidium aculeatum. The sequence goes on from JAKTQU010000020.1 coordinate 163,081, forward strand.
TAAAGTTTTGAGGTTTTTCATGTTTTGAGGTTTTACGATTTTCATGTTTTGAGGTTTTGAGGTTTTGAGGTTTTGAGATTTAAGATTTTAAGATTTGAAGATTTTTGAAGTTTTCATGTTTTCATGTTTTCATGTTTTGAGATTTTGAGGTTTTTTAAAACTGAAGGTCGTTAAATTTTGAGATTTGAGTGTGAATTTTCACGTTTTCAGGTTCTTAAATTTTGAAGAATTTTCATGTTTTAGATTTTGAGATTTTGAAGGTTGTTAAATTTGAGGTTTTGAAGGTTGCTAATTTTCATGTTTTGATTTTTGAAGTTCTCATGTTTTGAGATTGTGAAATTTTGCAGTTTTGATATTTTCAAGTGTTTCAAATAAGTTTTCATGTATTAAGATTTTGAAATTTTGAGGTTTTAAGATTTTGTAATTTTAAGATTTGAAGATTTTGAAGTTTTGAAATTTTGAGGTTTTAAGATTTTTCATGTTTAAAGATTTTCAAGTGTTTCAAATAAGTTTGAAGTTTTGATTTTTGAAGATTTGAAGTTGAAGTTTGAGATTTTGAGATCTGAAAAACCGAAGGTTGTTAATTTTTCATGTTTTCATGTTTTCAGGTTTTCAAGTTTTCATGTTAAATTTTCATGTTTTCAAGTTTTGAGATTTTCAAGATTTGTAATTTTCAGGTTTAATTTTTGAGATTTCATTTTTGAAGTGATTTTGAGGTTTTGTAATTTCCAAGTTGTTGTGAAGTTTGAGATTTTGAAGTTTTCAAGTTTGAGATTTTGAGGTTTGAGATTTTGATATTTGAAGTTTTCATGTTTTCAGATTTTGAAGATTTTCAGTTTTCATGTTTGGAAATTTTGAAGGTGTTACATTTTGAGATTTTTCATGTTTAAAAGTTTTTCAGTTGAGTTGTTCATTTTTGAAGTTTCAACTTTTCAAGTTTGTATTTCCATTTTGATTAAAAGTTTTCAGTTGAGTTGCTATTTTCTCGTTTTCCTTTAGTTTAGTAATATTGGCTTGGTGAATTATTTCGCAGCCAAATCCGGAAACGAATTTGGGGGGTTTTCGACTTTATTGTGTTTATTTAATATATGTGTTTAATAGTGTGTGTAATCGTATAAATCGTATAAATTGAATGTATCTATAAAATGAGTAATACTAGAATAGTTACATGTGTTTTAAATGTGTTTTAAATGTGTTACATGTGTTATTTTATTTTTATAATCTTCATCTGTTTTTTTGAATATGAAAGAACTTTTAACACTTAACTTTTTAATCAGAAAATCACAAAATAAACTTTTACATGTGTTATTTTATTTTAATTTGTATGTGTAATTTGACTATTTTAAGAAATACAAATTTGATAAATCGATGATTTTCCTTATTTAATGAATATGATATCTGTAAATTGTACTATATTACATGTGTATTATTTTGTGTTTTCTAATGATCTCTCTTTTCTTACTTTTGTCTTAATTTATTAAGAAAATCACAAATATAGAAAAGTTCAATTTCTGACATTTTACTCTTAATTTGTGTCTTATCGATGCTTATATTTCCTATTAAAACACATATACTATAAACTAGTTATAAAGAATTAGAGTAGATACGATAAACTAGATACTCTACCATCTTCTTTATTGTATGTACATTTTTATAAGTTCTTAATTTGTACTTTTTTATTTGTACATTTTTATTTATACATTTTCTTCATAATTTGTTCATTTTTTTATAATTTTTATAATTTCATAATCTGTTCATTTTCTAAAATCTATATATTTTTATAATTTATATTAACTCATAATTTATCTGATATAATTCACCTTTTTAAACCTTTTTAAACGTAAATATTTTTTTCATTTTTATTTTCATTTTTAATTTTCATTTTTAATTTTCATTCTTAATTTTTTTTTGGGTGCAAAAAAATGTTCATTTCATGAAAAGAAAATATGCATATTACTTTATAGGAATGTATAAAAGGAAACCGCGAGTAGCAATAGCTGGTTAGCTAGTTATTCTATAGCTCTTCTATATAGTTTTTAGCTAATTATTCTATATAGTTATTCTATAGTTATTCTATAGCTCTTCTATATAGTTATTCTAGTTATAAAGTAAAAGTCAAGAATGCGATTTTCATTGTAATATAACTTGTATAGTGACTTGTACTTAATATACGTGAAATGTAGTTAATGATACAACATCCTAATAATAAACGTACCCTAAACATATATTCTAATTAACACATCTAACATTTATAATATTTTTATAATACTGATATATTTATAAAACTTACGGTTTGGAAAATCCTTATTTTATTTTCTTAGTTTTAGCATCAGCAACTTTCACAGGTATATTAAGAGTAATAAAGAATTCTCGTAGTAATATACTTATAATGATATTTACTATAATATTGATGATCCTATATATTGTTATAAAAAAAATATAACTAAAAAAAAATTATATTAATATAATTTATAAGGGAAGAACCATTGAAAACTGATTACCTAAATTAATTTCAAATATAAATGCAACAACTAAAGATAATAAGAATATAGTTAAAATAGATAAACGATGGTCTAGGTCTATAATTTTATTTAACCAATGTTTGAACTATTCATTCATATTTAATGATATTCTTCACATATTAAAAATGTACTATAAAAACATAATTCATTAACACATATTCTAATTAACGTACCTATATATATTTTTAATACTTGTATACTTATAATACTTGTATTTTTATAATATTTGTATACTTATATTACTGATATATTTATAACACTTATTGAAGGTTCATACTTCTAAGAAATCACCAAGTACTATTCATTTAAAGAGATTATAGATTTTATAGGAAGTTGTAATGCTACAATCTTTAATAACTAATAATATAGGAATTATAATATAGTAAATATAACATGGATTATTCCTTTTTAAACCTTTTTAAAGCTTCATATTTTTTCATTTTCATTTTTTGGGTGCAAAATATAAAAAGTTTACTTAATGAAATTAAATATCCTAGAAATATCTTCTCTAAAATTTGTTGTTTTATGTAAAGAACAATTTCAAAAAAGTTAGAGGATAATACAAAAGTTTATCAAGAACTAATAACGTAGTAATTATAAGATAGTAAATATAACATGGATTTTAAGAGATGAAGAAACAGTATTAACAAACCGAAGGTTTGTTAATGTACTAGTAGCAAAATTTAACAAAATTTATGAATAAACCGAAGGTTTATTTATAAATAATTAACAAACCGAAGGTTTGTTAATATACTAGTCAAAATTTATTCATAAACCTTCGGTTTATTCATAAAAATTAACAAACCTTCGGTTTGTTAACAACCTCGCTCACAAACCTTCGGTTTGTTCACTCGGTTGCTCGGTTATTCCGTATGCTTCTTCACATAATCCCACAAACTCCTCAACAAACTCTCCGGCAACGTATACAAATCCATCGTAAACTCCCCGTTATCCACGTCATTCTTAATATTCATCTCATTCGTCTTATTATCAGTCACCATCTGCACTATAACTATCAAATCATCCTCGGTCAACTTGGTCAAGCCATTCGCGAGTTTCTCCAAATCTACATTCCCCTTTATAGCCGAGGATCCATTCTTCGCCTTTTTCAAAGCCGCTCCGCCATTTGTAGCATCAAGTTTGCGTTTACTTGAATCCTGAGTTTCCTCAAAAGGAACAGGCCCACTTTCAAGTAATAACTTGTTTAAAACCTGGTTTTTGGTGGCAGATACAGGAATGGAAATCACATGATCGTTCACATACTTTTCCAGTAAAAAGTTCAAGTCATGGTTGAATTTACGTTCTCCTGCTTTTCCAGTTAAGCCGAGGATATGGATCGAAATAGGGATATCAAACTCACCCCATCCTTGTTCTTCTACACGGAAAGGTTGCTGTTTAACGGCCCGGATCGGGTTTACAAACGTGGGGTGTAATGAGTATGTTACTTTATCGAGGATATTGGCCGGGATTTCCTTTCCCGATTGGTCCAACATGGAGATTTGTAACGACCATTGTCTCATGGGAAAGTTTTCCACAGGCGCCACGTCTTTGAGGATGTGTTGGAGGGTTGTGATTCGGATGGTTCTTTTAACCTGGGCGTTAGTACCGACTGAACAAACCGAAGGTTTGTGAAGTGAAATGAAGAAATGTTGAATAGGAATGTTAATGTTATGTTAATGTTAAATGAATGATAATTTTCTGATACTTTTCTGATAATTTTAATGAATAATTGATATGTTAAGTATATGTTAAATGTCATATGTTATGTCATAAATGTTAAAAATGTCATATGTTTTGTCATATGTTTTGTCGTAAATGTTAAATAATTGATATGTCATAAATGGTAAAAAAATGTCATGTCATATGTCGTAAATGGCAAATAAATGTCATAGAAATGGTAAATGGTAAATGTCATAGAAATGTCAAGTACCTTTTAAATATCAAATACCTTAAATATCAAGTACCTTTTAAATATCAAATATCAAACTATTCCAGAAAACTTCCAATTTTAGTCATATTCATATTCCTTCATATTCTCATATTCTCATATTCATATTCCTTCATATTCTCATAATCATTTATATTCATATCCTTATTCCTTATTCCTTCACTTCTCATTCCTTCATTCCAGCCAAGAACAATCTTCCTCTCCATCTTCCTCTTTCTTTCACATTCGTATCTTCTCTTTCATCTTCTCCTCTATTGGCAATCTGACACACCGAAACGGCGCCAGACCACGCACCGGGGCCGAGACAACTGGCTAACAATTCAGACCCCCGTGAAAGATGGTTTGGGTGATGGATTCGTCCGTGGCTTCGCTCCTTCTAATGGATTATACTTACTTCACTCATGATTGTCAACAACAAACAACGAAATGTGAAGAGAAACACAAAAAATGCGAGTGGCCAAAGAAAAAAGCCGAGACAGCAATAGTGAGAAAAAAGAAGGAGAAAAAATAGCGGGAATGATAAGAACAATAGCGGGAAATGTGAGGAGAATAGTGAGAAAAGAAAAAAGAACTAGCGAGAAAAGAAAAAAGAGCCAGCGAGAAAAGAGAACCAGCGAGAGAGAAATAACGAGAAATAGCGAAAATAGCGAGAAAAGAGAACCAGCGAAAATAACGAAAATAGCGAGAAAAGAGAAATAACGAGAGAAACGCGTTTGTAGCAACGCGCCAATTTGGTAGCGGGGTAATATTGATGTTAGGGTCTTTTCCCTCTTATATAGTATACATAGTATATACAATATACACAATATAAACAATATATACATAGTATACACAATACATACTATTTATTTCCATCTATTAAACACCATTTGTATAGTGTTTTTAAATTCATATATTGAAATTCTTATCATGAATAATCCAAAATGTTGTTCTATTTGGAATTAAGTGGAGTAATAGAGAAATATAGAAATAGAAATAGAGAAATAGAGAAATAGAGAAATAGAGAAATAGAGAAGTATAGTGATATATTAATATTGCTCTTATACAATGATACTTAAGCACTAGTGAAGTACTTCCACATAACATTCATAGTATCCAGATTAACTTGAGAATTACTACGTTCCTTGTTCGAGTAAAATTATATGGTATACATCATATTATAAAAGTACTTGAATACGTAAGTAATATATATAACCAAGTTCACGTACAATAAAAAAAACTCTATGATAGTACTATAATAAAATAAATGTCTTTGGTTATTCCTTCTCGATCACATAAGCCGAGGTTATTAAATAAGCCGAGGTAAGTAATCATAAGTCTACTTATATTATTGGTAGTGTAAGAGCTATTATACATTAAATATGGAATATTTATGAGGAACATGTTTATAGTTATACTTAACAGAGTTTCCATTTTATACTTATACTATTTATTATAATCTTAGAAATGTCACGTGTCTAATTTTTGCAGCTTAACAAGTGATGTTATAGTTAATGTGGCTGTTTAAAGGGCAAATCCATAAATGTAGAGTTTAGTTAGAATTGTTATATGATAAAAGATCAAGTTTTAATTGTCTGTATAGAGTGGATTTAAATTTGGTTATTCTTATTTATTCTTTTCTTATTCATTTATTCTATTCTTATTCATTTATTCTATTCTTACTTCTTTACTCTATATTATTTTTCTTTACTTTATTCTTCTTTATTCTTTTCTTTCTCTTCTCTCTCTTCTTTTCTTTCTTCTTCTCTTTATTCTTTTCTTCTTTTTTTTCTGGCTGCAAATTCAAGAAAAAATCAAGCATAATAAATTATAAGTCTATATAAAAGTCTAAATAAATTCTAATAAAAGTCTAAATAAATCCAAATAAAAGTCCAAATAATTTCAATGAATCAAGAGAAACAAGGAAAACACACGAGTATCAAAACTCGATTTTTCAAAACGAAAATGATAAACCACAAAATTACAACATAGCCTCAAGAAAATCGATTTATTCTTGGAGAGTTTGGAACGTTACTTGTTTTTTATATTTATCTTCTGTTGTATTTAGTATAAACGTTAGATGTATTAAGTTTAGTTTATAAACGTTATTTGTTTAACTACCTTTATCAAAATTTTTTTCAAATTTTCATTTTAAATTTCGCAGCCAAAATCACGAAAATTGAAAAGTAAAAGTGAAAATTGAAAAGTAAAAGTGAAAAGTAAAATCATGAAAATTGAAAATAAAAGAGTGAAAATTAAAAAGTGAAAATTGAAAATGAAAATTAAAAAGTGAAAATCACGAAAAGTGAAAATTAAAAAGTGAAAATTGAATAGTTTTCATCTAAAGAGATACCATTAAAATAACAGAACTTTAATAGAATACATATCATAGTAGAATACCATAACTTTAATATAATACATATCATCCTTATACTTCTGATACTTTCATTTACATTAACTCTAAATTATTCATTCTTCTATTAAGTCTTACATAACTACCAAACCCAAAGCAAACACCGCCAAACCAAAACCCAAACGAGCGCCTTGGTTGGAATAATTGATAGTTCTATTTGAAAGAACGACTCCGGTAAATGGTTTAATATGGAAGGGATCGTAGGAAGGTTTTGGGATTATTGAAGGACTTGAGGGGGTTAAGGGGGTTGATTTTGGGGATAATTTTAAGGGGGTGGACTTTAAGGGGTTTTTTGATTTTGAGGTTTTTGATTTTGGGGATTTTGATTTTGAGGGGGTTGATTTTGAGGGGGTTTTTAAATTTTTACTTTTTGAACTTTTACTTTTACTTTTACTTTTCAAACTCGTCGTACTTTTACTTGTCGTACTTTTACTTTTCAAACTTTCACTTTTACTTTTCAAATTTTTCAAAGTTTTTAAGGCGTATTTTGTTGAGGTTTTCAACTTAGAACTCGTTATATTCAAACTCGTGCTTGTTTCTGAGATTAATACGGAAGATTCTTCTTGGAGTATGGGAGTTTCTGGAGTTGGGAATGTTTCTGGAAATGAAGGAATTTCAGTGGAAATGGCACTTTCAGTGATTGGACTTATTTCTGGAAAAGTGGAGTTTTGAGGAAAGTGATTTTCAGTGATGCTTGTAGGTGAAATTGAAGATTCCAAGGAAATTGAAGATTCCAACGAAAATGAAGATGAAGATTCCAGGGAAAGTGAAGATTCCAAGGAAATTGTCACTGTTTCAGATTTCAATATTTCTGTTAAAGATTCACTGGTTAAAGATTCAGTAGTTAAAGATTCAGTAGTTGAAGACCCAGTGGTTAAAGATTCAGTAGTGGTTAAAGGCCCAGTGGTAGTTAAAGATTCAGATATCACGGATTCTGTGGGTTTTAATAATTCCGATGTTTCCGAATTTGTTTCCGATTTTGAATCCGATTTTGAATCAGAAGTTGAAATTTCAGTGACTAACTCAGATTTAATTTCAGTAATTTTCGGAATTTCAGTAATTTTTGGAATTTCCGATTTCAGAGTTTCTTTCAAAGTTTCTGGAGATTCCGATTTCACGGATTCGCTTGTTTTAGAAATTGGATGATTTTCAGTTTTTATGATTTCATGATTTTCAGGAGTTTGAAGATTTTCAAGATTTTCAGAAATTTCACCAATTTCTTTAATTCCTTCAATCTCATCAATTTCATCCTTTTCATAAACCTCTCCAATATCCTCTTCCTCTACTTTTGTTGAAACCGGAGTTTTAGTTGAGTTGAAAAAACGCTGGGCGGGTAATATGGAAGTGGACGTTTCCACTTCTTCCAAGAATCCCAATTGCATACGGCCATCGTAGTTGACTCTAATAGGGATTTTCAGAGTGGAAGTGGAAAATGGAAAGGAAGTTGATAAAGGGGAAATACTAATACTTTGACTAATACTTGGACTAATACTTGGACTAATACTTGGACTGATTATACTAGTGGATATACTTAACAGGGAAATGGATGGAGTGGAAACACTTGCAGTTACTACCACTGTGACTGTGGTTGTTTCAAGGAGCTGCGAGGCGCTTAGGACGGTTGTTGCTAAGGTAGTTACTTTCATGTTTGTGGGGATAAATAAAAATGGCTGCGAAAGAAAACTGAAAAAAAACCGAAAATTTCACAAACCAAAGGTTTGTGAAGTTGAGGTTTTTTTGAAGATTTAAGGTTGAAGTGAAGATTTAAGTTGAAGATTTTCATTGAAAATTCAGCTGAAGACTTAACTGAGGTTTGAAGATTGAGGAAGTTGAGATAAATAGGTTTAGTTGTTTCTTTACCCGCTGTGGTCGCGTTATTTCTCACTATTTCTCGCTAATTCTCACTATTTTTTCGTTAATGTCTCGTTGTTTTTTCGCTGTTTTCTCACTGTTTCTCACTAGCTCTCACTATTTTTCATTCTTTTTTCGTTAATGTCTCACTAATTCTCACTAATTCTCGTTCTTTTTTCGCAATTGTCTCACTAACTCTCACTATTTTCATTCTTTTTTCGCTGTTTTTATTTCTCGTTAATTTATTTCTCACTTTTTTTCACTAACTCTTACTATTTTCTCACTAGCTCTTTCTACTTTTTCGCAATTGTCTCATTATTGTCTCACTATTTTCTCACTATTTCTTCGCAATTGTCTCATTATTTTCTCTCTAGCTCTTACTACTTTTTCGCAATTTTCTCACTATTTTCTCACTAGCACTCATCATTTTCTCCCTATTTTCTCACTATCTCCCTATTTCTCCCAATTTCCCACTAATTCAATTGAACCACCTTTAATTCATGAAACGCTTGTGTACCGAATACTTATATTCTTGTAACTCTAAGATAATTCAATCAATACGTACATCTCAAAAACTCTTCTTGATTTCTTCATTTATTTATAAAACAAATTCAAATAGGAATCATGGCTTATACGCAGGAAGAATATCCTGAGGCTCATACGGAGGAAGTTGTTCGAAAATTGAATTTGCATTTGTATGATTATTTGTATGATTATTTGTATGATTATTTGTATGATTATTTGTATGATTATTTGTATGATTATTTGTATTTTGATTTGTATTTTCTAAATTTGTATTTGCATTTTCATTTGTATCTTCATTTTGATTTGTATCTTCATTTTGATTATCTTCATTTGCATTTCCATTTTCTAAATCTCTCATCTCAATCTCCTGCTGCTTCTGCTCACCATTGCCCATTAAACCAATCATCAAAAAACTGGTCACGAAAGAAACCCCCACAAAAATAGCTACTAATATAGGCCAGTTTTTCAAGAGTTCATCAGCGGAGTCGGAAGATGAAGAAGCCGAGGAAGAAGCCGAGGATAAGCTTGAAGAAGCCGAGGATAAGCTTGTAGTGGAAGGATTTGAAAAAAGCATGTTAAATTATTATGGAATTTAAAATAGGATTTGTTCTATATATATATATATATATATATATATATATATACATATACATATATATACATATTTAAATTGGAAAGTGCAAGAAAAAAAATGGTATGTAATTTTTATAATTCGTTTATAATTTCTATTTTATAATTTTTATTCTCATTTATTTTATAATTCGTTTATTCTTTTTATTCTTATTCTTTTTATTCTTTTTATTCTTATTTTTCTTTAAATCCAAAAATGGATTTCAATTGCTGCAAATTACGAAAATACAAAACTTTTAATTGCTGCAAATTACGAACAAGACTTTTATTCCTGAAATTTAAATTCCAAAAAGAAATCAAAATTATGCACTTGATTTTTTTATAGGCGTTTATTTTGCAATTTTGATTTCAGAATAAATAGAATGAAATAAAGCATGTATACTTAGCATACTACAAGGAGTATATTACTGATATTTTCATTACTTGTTATTAATAAATAAGATAACAATTCTCAGCCAATAAACATCATTATTATCACTTCCAGCTAATATAGCGAATACACTTAATATTATATAAAAACGATTTACATTTGGAATATGCATATAATCTATTAATACTAATTGAAATTCCATTATTTTTTTCTCTATATACCATATAACAGGAAATACTCTAGTGGAAATAAGAATGAAATAAAGTCACATAATAAAAATGAACTATTGTTTAATTTGAGTTTGGAAAGTATTTGGTATTTAATATTCATAAAGTACTTTCCGTATACATTATAAACTCATTTTATTCGAATAAAATTGCTGCAAATTTCGAAAAAGAAATTTCATAAAATCAGTGCAATGAAAATGTTACAGAATTATTTCCATTTTATTCTGAATCTACAGTATGTTTTTATGGTATAGTATTAATTGTATAGTATTAATTGTATAGTATTAATTGTAGTATTAATTGTATAGTATTAATTATATAGTATTAATTGTAGTATTAATTGTATAACAATTAGTAGATAAACTACTTAGACTCATCCGGAACTTGCTCATAGTTTTCCAAAATCGAATTACTTTCTTGTTTCTTAATTATCTGAACTTTCTTAGTTCCTTTTTTAAAAATCATCGTAATTTCAATGGGCTCAACGCTGTCTTTACCACTCAGCCATTTTTTCTCGAGTTGAGGTTTCTTCATATAACTCTTAATTAAAATAAAAGACAATAAAGCAACAACTCCTATTATGATAAATCTATTTTCTGGAATGCTGGAAATATTCATTTTTGATGATAATAAACTTAATAGATTTTCCTTTGTTTATATACACTTTTTCTTTGTATGTGTAATGCTAAATGAATCTTTTTTGGTATGCTAAGATAAAAAAATTAAAAAAAATAGTAACATAGTAAAAAGTTATAGTTAAATAGGTGAATAGCTATAGAATGGTTCTTATATGAATTGTTGTTTTATGTTTTTTATGAGTTTTTTTGTTTATGAGTTTTTTTGTTTTTTTATGTTTTTTTGATTTTTTATGAATTTTTCTGAGTTTTTTCTTTTTTTCTTTTTTTCTTAAGCATATCAAATGGAAGAAACTTATACTTTCAATTTAATAAAGAATAGAGATTATAATCTTTTAAATATTCATTTTAGCTTTCCAATAGAAATGATTAAAAAACAGTAATATTTTTTTTATTGTTTTTTCAAATTGCAAATTCAAAATTTTTTGGCTGCAAATTTAAAATGGACAATTTACAAAAAATGCAATTTCACGTTAATACTGCCAATTTCACGTGTATTTTCTAATACTGAATTCTCAGGACTTCTTCTTCATTCTTTTTAGAAAATTAAAAGTAGCTAATTTGTAAAGTATTTATACCGTAGGTTTATGAAATTTTGAGTTTAACTAATTCTTTATTTCTGAAGATTCTATTGATTTTGAGATTTAAGGGGTTATTCTTACAGTATATAAGAGTAGTATAGTATATCAACTAATTTTATTGCTAATTGAAATATATTTGATTCCAGAATAAAAGCACTAAAAACACTAAAAACAACTTGATATCCATTTCTAAGGCTTATACGATGAAAGCTCCGATTCGTGATGTTTTTTTTTTTTCTGAATTCTTTAATATCTCAATTGTAGCTTTTAAACACTCATAGCGTTCTGTTAAATGTTAAAAAAAAATTACCTGAATTTTGTGAATTCCCCAAATTTTCAATCTGATTTCTTAAATTCTCAATCTCATTTCTTGGATTTGAATTTTCCAATTTCTTAAATTTGAATTATCCAATTTTTTAAATTTCTTTAATTTTTTTTTTTGTTTATTTAAGTTTTCATTTTCTTTAAATTTTCATTTTCTTTGTTTAAATTTTCAAACACGCTTGCACCAAGAATCTCAAAGTATATATTCAGATCCTTTAATACTTTATTTATTTTGTTTAATAGTATATTCGATTTCTTTAACTTTTCATTTGTCTTGAAGAAATTCATATTTTGATCCTTTAAAATCCAATTTTGACTTAAAGCAAAGTTTTCTGGGATTTCCAAAGTGCATGAACTCCTTAAAAGCTCATTTTTCCTCGTTAAATGTTCATTTTTCTTTTCTAAATTCACATTTCTCTTTTCCAATTTATCATTCTTAAACGTTTATTCTTGGATTCTTGATTTTCCGCTTATATTCCATTTTAATAAACTTATGATCTGGCCAATAATAAATAAAACGCCTGCAGGTACAAGTATAAATCAGTTTTCAGTGGAGAAGCAGAGGAAGAAGCAATATTGATATTGGTGTTTTTTCTCTTTTCTCTTTTCTCTTTTCTCTCTTTTCTCTCTTTATATACTTTTTTGGATGCGAAAAATTGAAAGTTCTTTTATAAATAATAGTTTATGAATAGTTTATGAATAGTTTATGAATAGTTTATGAATAGTTTATAAATAGTTTATAAATACTTATGAATAGTTTATGAATCGTTTGTATTATGATTATATCAATCTAAACTTTTCTTTTTTTTTTTTTTTTTGGCTGCAAATTCCCGCGAAATTATGCAACATTCACGTCAATACACTTTTACTCACTTCAATTTATTTATTCTTTCTAATTGATTCTTCCAGGTTTGTTCTTAGTCATTATAAGGGTATACTAGAAATACCAGAAATAACTTATAAATACTTACAAGAAATGACTTATAAATACTTTCTAGAAATAACTTATAAAGACTCAACTTACTAGAAATAACTGAAATAACTTACTGAAATAAATCCCTAGAAACAGCTTATAATTAGCTACTACTTCTACCTATCTACAACTTATACCTAGCTACGACTTCTACCTAGCTACTACTCTTAACTCAGTACCATTTATTATTAGGATCTCGGAAATATCGGGAATAAGAAATGGTAAAAATATAGCTTAACCCTCTTATATATCTAATATATACTACCACTCCTAGAAAGTCTAACTCTATACTTTGAATTCAAAAACAGTCTCATGTAGTACGTATGAATTTAGTATGAAACATATAGTATACTAGTAAAATATATAACTAGAAGTAATAACTAGAAGTATTTAACTAGAAGTATAGTAGATATAGATATAGAGATATCAAGTAATTCCATTTTCTTATCATTCTCCTATAGATTTCTGTTTTATAAGTAATGACTAAGAATATCCAAGAATATTAGTATCTACTATAGAATTGTATAAAGAAAAATCACGAGGGTAATATTAGAAGTATGTGGATAAGTGGTAAGTGGATTTATAGGAAAATTGTTTTTCTAAGGTATGTTAAGGATTTTAAATATACTAGTTCATAAAAAGGGAATTAAAAAAAGTAATTAAGTAATCTGTGTTTCTTTGAGCTAAATATTTTCATTTAATGGCTGAAAATTTCACATAAAAGTACTCGAAACAAAAAGAGAGTGAAAGGTAATTTTGGATTGTTAAATATATTTGATTTACATTTAATTTTTTCACATTTTTGTGACTGAGATTTTCATTTTTTGCAGCCAAATTTTAAATCACAACTAAAAAAACTAAAAATAAAAATATAACTAAGTAAACTAGAAGAATAAGTTTACGTAATGAGTCTAGGAGGAAGTTGTGCTTTATGAGTAGAATGTAATGAGATAGTTATGAGTAGTATTATGTGGAGAAATATAAAGAAAGTAGAAAGTAAATAATATATAAATAGTATATAAAGAAAAAAATAGTGAGGAGATGTTAATCCACCAATAAAAGGTGATTTCTTAAGATATTCATATTGATAATATTTTTATTCCTTATGAAGCGATTTTTAAATTTCTTTGAAGAAATATGGGAAATAAAATTTTCATCTCTTATTATATTCTTATTATTTTTATATACTTATTACTTCTTTAGGAGTAACAGCAATAAAGAGGAGAATTAATTTTATTTAACAAGGATATTTTTAGTGTAGAGTGATAACAGAATAATGAAAAATGATAAATAAAGTTGTGACAATAAGATATGACAATAAAAAGCGACAATAAAAAGTGACAATCAAAAATGACAAAAAGACAATCCAAAGACAATAAAACACGACAATAAAACACGACAAAAAAAAGACAACAGAAAATACGACAAAAAACAGACAATACGCCCCTGACCCTCAAAGGGATCGGGGAAACCTTAATTGGGAAGTAACCTGCATTAGCTAAGGCGTGCTGGTTGTTAAGAGAACATAGAGTTACTAGAACATCACAAGAAGAGTTACTAGAACAATACTAAGAGTTATTAGAACTGTACTAAAAGAGTAACTAGTGTATGGTTAAATTTAAAAGGGTGTTTCAAGGGTTTAATTGTCATATGTAAGAATATTGTTATAGTTAAAAGGTAATGTAAAGGGGCTAATATGTAAAGGGTTATATGTAAAGGGTTAATGTAGGGAACACAGGGTATTTCAGGGTATATTGGATCAGGTTATTTCAAGGTTAGCTAGCACTTACAATAACTTGTAAGTCTATGATACATATAACAATACAATCCTAATATCCGTTATCCCTTGATTAGCTTTGATCTAGAAGCTAAAGGTGTGTGTATGGCTCATAACGGAAAGTTAAAATTGGCTCATAACTGCGGAAAATGAAAATGAAGACGAGAGAAGGTGGAAGAATAAGAAAGAAAGAGAGAGATAAGAAAGAGATAAGAAAGAGAAAATAATATGAAGAGATAACATGAAGATTTTTTATTACAGTTGAAACAGAAACTTCATTGTTGTATTCTGAAACTTTGAATTTACATTCAAAGTTTCATCGTAATCCTGTTAGATATACGTATCAAGTGATGTACGTAAAGTGATGTGACTATTACATAACAAGTGATACATAACAAGTGAAGTTACTCTTACATATGAAGCGACTCTTACATATGAAGTGACTATTACATTTCCTCTATTGCGATTCGCCAAAGTAGAAGCGACACTCTCTTGTTTCTTCTTCTTGCGGGACTTGTCTGCTTGCGGGATTTGTTGTTTGATGATTTGTTCAATTTTCACTTATATTTGTATTTGAATATTTTATTGTTATACATACGAGAGTTTTTAGTTTATTTGAATTATTTATTGTTCTATTCTGGGTTTCTTGTTTCCATAATGCTATTGTATTGGTATTCGCTTTATTTTCTCGCTATTTCGTATTTTATTTTCTCGCTATTCTCGTTTTCGGTATTTCTCGCTATTCTCAGTATTTCTCGCTATTCTCAGTATTTCAGTTTTTCTCAGTATTTCAGTTTTTCTCAGTATTTCAGTTTTTCTCAGTTTTTCTCAGTCTGTATTTCGGTATTATATTCTCGCTATTTCTTTATTTCTCGCTACATCTGTATTTCTCGCTATTTCTCTATTTCTCGCTATTTCTCGCTACATCTCTATTTTCTCTCTAATTCTTTTCTCTTTCTTCTCTGTATTTTCTCACTAACTTTTTATTTTCTCGCTATTTCTCTATTTCTCTATCTATTCTATCATTCTAATTATCACCAATTACCATCTAATTTCTACTCCTTCTCATCTCTTCCCTTAACACCCCTTCTATACTCCCCCTTTCCAATTCAAACTCAACTCTCTTTCCAACAAGATTCTCTATAATTTCTCCCAAACTTCCAATTTCTCCAACCACACAACACCCCATCTTACTAAACTCCCGTGCCACTTCTTCCTGGTGATTATCCATCAAAGAATCATTCACTACAACCACCAACGGCTTTCTAGCGTGGATCACGTCCAACATGGAGCCCGTTCCAGCATGAGACAACACCACGTCAGCGTCCTCGACCCAGCGGGAAATATCATCAGAATAAGAAAACGCAGTGATGTTTAGTGAATCATAAAGAAAATTCTCAGAATCCACAATTTGTATTTTTGGGTTTTTCGCTAGACATTTTTCAAAGTGTATTTTGCTGACGTGGATGTTGTTTTTGGATTCGTTTCCGTATTGGAGGATAAGGTTGGTTATGGAGGGAATTGAGGAGAGGAAGGAAGGGCTTAGGATGTGAGAGATGAGGGGTTTGAAGGTGGTGGTGGAGCCGGAGGTGATGAGGAGGGTGGGCATGTCAAACAACCGAGCAAACCGAAGGTTTGTGAGGTTGTGATGTATCGAACAAACCGAAGGTTGTATATCGAACAAACCGAAGGTTTGTGAGGTATCTTATCTGAAACCGAAGGTTGTATATCTGAAACCGAGGTTTGTGATGTATCTTATCTGAAACCGAGGTTTGTACGTGTAACTTGTAGTAACTTGTATGAGTTCTTATTAGTTACCGAGTGATATATCGAGTATCTGTTACTGAATATATGTTACCTGAATATATGTTAACTAATGTCCTTGTATTCTCTATTGTTAGCTAATTTTCACTCTCCACTTTTGAACTTTTGATGTTTTGATCTTTTTGGTCTCGATCTTTTATTATCTTCACGTGTGGCGCATGACGTAATATCCGCTATGCAAGTGTGAATGGAGTGACATGTTTTAAATTACCATTGTTATGCGAAGGATGGATGATAATTGGAGAGTAATAAGGATAATTGTAGAGTGATAATTGTAGTATGTTTATTGTAGCATGTTTATTGTTATCTGTATTGTCTGTGTATTGTTCTTATCCTTCTTTCGCGTATCCTCTCTTCTCTGTCTCTCCATCTCTTTGTCTTGTCTTGTCTTGTCTCTTTTCTTTTCTTTTCAGACACTGCTTCCCTTTTGGGACAAGACACTTTACGTATAAAACCCACACAACTTCTGGGAATTTTCTCCCTTAACCAATTAACATGGCCGTATTAACCCTGTCCCATTTGAAGGAACCTCCACCGAGAATCCAATCGCTTATTCATCCAATTGCAACTCCTACCACGTCTGTATCGAGTGTCACCTCAAAGGGAAACTCGTCGAAATGCCCGATCCCTGAGCTCTCAAGTGAAAAGCATAAGACCACCCACGATAACCCCGATCTCCTCTGGCTCCATCTGTTTGCCGCGCTGTGTGTAAAGGCAAATGGCGTCCGTGTGATTTCCAGTACCGAGGATTTGCTTACTTTGCTTAGGTATTACTATTCAAGGAGGATCAGTCGTACTGATGTGACTAGTCGTACTGAAATGACCAGTCGTACTGAAATGACCAGTCATACTGAAAGTATGACTGGTCATAATTCGGGAAATATGACTGGTAATTCGGAAAATACGACCAGTCATACTGAAAGTATGACTGGTAATATTTTAGAAAATGCTACTGGTCATAATTTGGAAAATACGACCAGTCATACTGAAAATGTGACTGGTAATAATTCGAAAAATATGACTGGTAATATTTCCCAAAATATGACTGGTCATAATTCGGGAAATGTGACCAGTCACATTTCCCAAAAACTGACTGGTAATATTTCCCAAAATCTGACTGGTAATATTTCCAGAAATGTGACAAGTCACATTTCTGAAACCCTCTACACCACCCCCCGGATCAACCTCATCTTCATCAACTCCTCCTCCACGTGCTCACCTCCTCTCCTAAACACGCTCCCCCTTTCCGTATTCTCGCCCTCTTCCCGTAACTCGCCACTCCGCAACTTCCATCTCCAGCCGCGTTTGGCCGCAGAAACGTCGCACTTTGTGGTGTATAACCTCGACAACGACGCTGCCGCGAACTCCGCCGCGGTTAAGCTTGTTCGCAGTTTGACAAAGTGCTTGGTTTTCGTAGTGGAGAACGTAGATTGGAAAAAGGTGGGGTATAGGGGGTATTACGAAATGGTTAATGAAAATGAGAAAGAGAAAGAAGAACATTTTAAATATGCTAAACGTAGTTCCACGAGTTCCACGGAGTCCAATTCTAGTGATACGAGTTATAATAGTACTAGTTATAGTACCAGTTCCTTTTCCACTCCCGCTAGTTCCCGTTCTACTAGTTTTGCTAGTACTAGTGAAAATAGTGAAAATAGTACTAGTCATATTTCAAGTATTAACTCAGGTAGTACTAAAGAAAAGAGTACTAGTCATATTTCAGGTATTAACTCCGGTAACACTACTGGTAATATTAATACTGCTAGTTATATTAACTCCGGTAACAGTACTACTAATTCAGATAATTCAGTTAATTCCAGTCATATTAACTCCGCTAGTACTAACCCCGATACCATTAACTCCGCCAGCACTAACTCCGTCCTTAACAATCCCCTCATACATTTTCACAACAAATCCCGTCCAAATCTCAACCTAACTCCTGTTTTTCCTAACTCCGACATAATCTCCGCTGAACAATCCCTCCTTTCCCAGCTAAACTCCGCGCGCTGGGTCTTTCCAAACGTTTGTGTAGGCACCGCTCTCGACTTCCATTTCCTAAAAAACAACCCGTTTAAACTCGTAGTGAACTGTACCTCGGCTTCTCTTCCTTCTTTGCATTTAATTAACCAAGTTTATTCAGATCTTAATGTGAATTCGGAAAATACGTATTACCTTGAGTTTCCGGTTTCGGGCTCGATTTCCAATTTGACGAGCCACGAGGCGCTTTGTTTTGTTAATGTGGTGAAATTGATGAGGTTTTTCGTGGATTTGGAGAAAAAGGTTTTCGTTTTTTGTAGTGATGGGTTCACGGGGTCGTCGTTGTTGGTGATTGGGTATGGAATGGCGGGGAATTCGAGGAATTTCCCGGATTCGAAGAATTCGGGGGATTTGGAGGATTCGGAATTAAATGGAAAAAATCGGAATTCGAAGAATTCCAATTTTAAAAGTGAAAACTCGGAAAATCAGAATACTTTGAATTCCGATTTAAGTGGAAAAAATCAGAATTCAAAAAATTCCGATTTAAATGAAAAAATTTGGAATTTCCCAGATTCGAAGAGTTCGGGAAATTCAGATTTAAGTGGAAAAAATCAGAATTCTTCGAATTCCGATTTACCTTTAAATTCCAATTTAACCACAAAACTCCACGATTTAAGCTCGAAAATCGCCGCTTTAACTGAAAATCCAACGAATTTGACCTCAAATGAGTTGAATTTGAGCTCAGAAAATGTGAATTTACCCAAAGAAAGTGAAAATTTATCCTCAGAAAATGAAAATTTATCCTCAGAAAATGAAAAATTGAATCCGGAAAGTGAAAATTTAACCTCAAAAAATGAAGATTTGAGCTCAGAAAATGAAAATTTGGGTTTAAAAAACGTAAATTTCACCTCAAAAACCGCAAATTTGAGCTTAAACGAGTTAAATTTAACCCAAGAAAACGTGAATTTAACATCAAAAAACGTAAATTTATCCTCAAAAGAGTCAAATTTAACATCAAAAGAGTCAAATTTAAATTCAAAAAATGAAAATTCACCCTCAATCGACCCTAAAAACACGAATTCAACCTCAAAAAATGCAAATTCAACCTCAAAAGAGTCTATTTCCAACTTAAAAGACCATAAAAAGACGAATTCTTATCTAAATTCCAACTTAAATAACCCAGAAAACACGAATTCCAATTTAAAAGACCCTAAAAACACGAATTCCTTTCAAAATTCCAACTTAAACGACACTAAAAACACGAATTCCTTTCAAAATTCGTCTTTAAATCCAAAAAACACGAATTCCTCTCGAAATTCGTCTTTAAAAAACCCAGAAAACACGAATTCCTATCGGAATTCCTGTTACAACCCAAAAACCACGAATTCCTATCGGAATTCGTGTTTTTTTTCCATCCTCACCCTCCCCTGCAAACTCTACTTCTTCCCTTCCGACCTTCTCCTCCTAAATTCCCTCGAACCACACCTAAACCTTCCAAATTCCCCCGGAATTCTCATAAAAGATATCTCACTTTCTTTAGACTTTCCTCCTCACGATTGGTTTGATATTACCCTCGATAATAACATGCCTGTTTTTGTTCTTCCTAAAGTATACTTGGGTTCCTTGAGACACGCGAGTTCTCCGAGTATACTAAAGGCTATAGAGGTGGACCATGTGATTTCCGTAGGCGAAGTTCCATATTGGGCGAGTTCTTTAGTTAAACAGTTGGATTTTGAAAGTGAAAACGGAATTTCCCCGGTGTTTAAGTATGGAAATGTATGTGTTTATCATATAAGTATGAATATGGAAAATCAAGAAAACCCCCTGAATTTAAACCCCCTAAATTTAAACCCAGAAAATTTAAACCCAGAAAATGAAAACCCCCCAAATTCAAAAAACTCCTTAAATTCAAAAAACTCCTTAAATTTAAACCATGAAAATTCTGAAAACCCCCTAAATTCAAAACCCCCAAATAAATCCGAAAACCCCCCAAATTCAACGTTTTTTGAAAACCCCCCAAATTCAACGTTTTTTGAAAACCCCTTAAATTCACAACCCCCAATTTCAAAAAATCCAAAATCCAAAAACCCCCTAAACCCCCTAAATTCAAATAAATCAGAAAACCCCCTAAATTCACATACTTTTGAAAACCCCCCAAATTCAAAAAGCCCTAAAACCCCCCTAAATAACCACCTAACATCCTGGACTTATATCCACAACCTCAGAGATAACGGCGAGGACTCGATTCTCCCGTTGCTTGTGGATTGTCCGGAACATATCCAGAAGCTTATTCTTCCCCAATTTGGGAAAAATACCACTTTAATTCACTGTAGAATCGGAGTATCGCGGTCCGCGTCGCTTGTAATTGCGAGTTTAATGCAGCAGTTTGGCGTGGACTTGCTTAGCGCGTATATGTTTTTACGTATTCAGCGGTTTAACGTGATTATCCAGCCGAATCTTAGGCTTTTTTATGAGTTGTGGTTGTATAATTGGTTTTTGGGGAGAAGGAGTTTGAATTGGGAGAGTTTGTGTGTGGAGATTGAGAGGTTGAATGAGCAGTATATGTAGGAAATGGCAGCATTTATGCTGGCATTTCTGGTATTTCTGGTATTATTTTTGGTATTATTTTTGGTATTTTTGGTATTTTTGGTGTTATTTCTGGTATTATTGGTGTTATTTTTGGTATTTCTGGTGTTTCTGGTGTTATTTCCATTTAATCTTTTTTTTATTTAATCTTTTTATTTAATCTTTTTTTCATTTTTTTTGTTACTTTTTTTTTTCATTTTTTTGTTATTAATTTTTTTTACTATTTTTTTTTTTGCAGCCATTTTGTTTTAAATTTTTTCTGGAAATTTCTGACTTTATTGGAATTTTTTATTTGCCTTTTTTTTGAACATTTTGTTACTTTAACTTTTCCTTTTTAGATTCATGATGTTTCTTAACATGTACTATACCTTCACTTCTAGATTATCTGTGATAACCTTCAATTCTTGTGTTTATAAATATATTTTATTATGAAAATTGTAAAAAATTGTATTATGTCTTTATTTAAACTTAAACTAAAATTATAAATATTATCTTTTCTAAACATTCAGTATAATTTGATAAAGTTAGCTTGTTCTATTTATAATATAGTTAAATCTTTTGATTTCGTAGTTAATCTTAAATAATCATAGAAATATAATTAATGTGTGAATATCTTGTTAATTTGAATACGTATTATATATAAAATAATATACTAGTCTATAACATATTCCTTCTTACTAGTAAAGTATATACCAATAACTGTGGGTACTTACATATTGATGATAGTATATTCATCTTATTCATGGTATTATATTATTATTTGGTATATGTTAAATTGAAATTCTTTGAATTATCGGAACAAAAATTCAACAAGATTTTACACAAGATTTGATGAAAAAGAAAAACCGAAAAACTGAAAAACTGAAAAACTGAAAAACTGAAAAACTGAAAAACTGAAAAACTGAAATGACTTCAAAAAAAGATTTACCTTTAAAAATAATAAATGTGAATATATTATGAAAAGAAATAACTTATTCTAGAGTTATTTGTACTAATTAAATGATTATAATGAGAATAGAATTTCGCTTAAGAATTTTTTCATCAAGTTAATATCAAGCTCAATATTCATTATCATAAACATTTCTTTACCAATTTTATTACTAGAAAAAAAAAAGAATGAAATACTACACATACATAATATGTTTTTCCGGCCTTTATTCACTTTAAAAACCTTATAAATTATATTATACCTAGTATAAACTTTTCAAATGGTTATTAAAGAAATATTTCTTAATTAAAATATAATATTAAAGTTTTAAATTATTAGAAACCCCTCAATACTAATAATAATATAAAAGTACAAGATTTGAGAATATATTTTTGGATTGTAATACTTTTTTTATAAGTGGATTATCCATTTAACCTTATCTTCTAAAATGTAGTACACATGATAATTTTTATTGGTATATATAGTTGTGAGGTTTATAGTGGAATTGAAGGCACTTGAAATATCCTTATGTTAGCAATATTTTCTTATTAATTTTATTTATCTTATTTATCTTATTTTATTTTTGATATGATTTTCAGGTTTTAGAATAAAGGAAAACCGTTTGAGTTGTAAAGTCCATGTTAGAAAAGTAAATACTATTTACTATAAATTAACTAAACACTTTATAAATTAACCAAGTCAACGTAAACCTATATTAACATTTGGAATAATAACAATTAGAATTTTATTATTTTTTGTTATAATATAAGACAAATTTCCTCATTGGATTTATTCATATCTTGTAATTTATATTACCATAATTTTGGTATTATAAATTTACATATCATAAAAGATTTTAAAAACTCATAATTTTTTAGAAACTCATAAATTTTAGAAATTCATTATTTTTATAGTTTCCTTACGTTTTTTGGATTCACCAATTTATTACAAGTCAACTGTAACAAATTAAAAGTGATAAAGTGATAAAGTGATAAAGTGATAAAGTGATAAAAATTAAAAACAAGTTAAAAACTTCAAACCCTCTTTAATCTAAAAATCAGCTAAAAATTAAAAACCTGCTAAAAAATTAAAACTAACTAAAAAACCTGATTTTAAGTAGAATAAAATCAAGAGTAACTTGGATTTCTTGTTTAATCCATTATTTGTACACTATAACAAGTACAGAAATAATACTTTATCTCTTTTCTATATTAATCAAAACACTTCAATTATAAGATCAAATAAATAATTACAATAAATACAATCTGGATTATTTTCATGAGAATCATAAAAGGAAATAATATAAAATAAATACGAACTTATATGATGAGTACATATTACAATCAGTGACTAACTCGAATACTAGATACGATACACTAGATACTTAAATATACTAAATAAACTAAGTTACTCATTTCGTTTGTATCTATCTTATTATCTTATTATCTTATTATCTTATTATCTTACTATTTTAATAATCGCGCTACCGGATTTTGCAACCACTTTTTTTTTTATAGAAACATGTATTGTAAAAAAAGCTATTTCCGGAAAATTTACATGAAAGGCCAAATAACCTTGTATAATACTTTTTGGTGATTACTTTTCCAATTTAAAGGAATGTATACTAAGAAATATGAGATATACCAAAAAGAGCCTAAATACTTTGAAGTCCGAATATTTCCTAAGTACAAGTACTAATAATGAAATTCCTGAGTAAGAAGGACAACGTCGTATTCTCAAATACTATATCGTAGTTTAGTTTAGTTAAGATTTCAAAGAATGTTCTATTAAGAAGATTTATCAATTATTATCCTGGAAATTATGCTAAATACTAAAAATAAGCTAAAAATTTAAACCAGTTAAAAATTAAAAACCAGTAAAAAACTAAAAACCTGCTAAAAAATTCACACCTGCTAAAAACACTAAAAACCAACTTTATGTTAAAAGCCAGCTAAAAACCAGATTTATAAAAACTAAAAACTTGCTTTATACTCAAAATCAGATCTAAACTAAAAATCAGCTAAAAAACCAACTAAAATCTAAAAACTAGTTAAAAACTAAAAGCCACTTTAAACTAAAAACCAGTTTTAAACTAAAAATCTTCTTTGCACTAATAACCAGACTTAAACTAAAAACCAGATAAAAGTGCTAAAAGTGCTTTAAACCAAAAACCTGTTTTGAACTTAAAACAAGCTAAAAACCAAAAATTAGCTAGAAACTACAAACCAGATTTAAACTAAAAGTGCTAAAAAACCAGATTTAAAATAAAATTACTTTAAACTAAAATCCAGACTTAAGCTAAAAAATAGCAAAAGTGCCAAAAGTGCTCAAACCAGCTAAAGATGGAAGTATCCAAAACCTAAAAGTTGAAACCCGAAGAGTGGTAGAAAAACTCCTTGTATTTTATATTTAACATAAAGTAAACCTTTAGCTATGTAAATAGTAGATTTACTAAATTTTGGTATAATATATGATAAAAAAAAAGAATATACTATATAATAAAAAATATAAATGGTAAAATGAGAACTCATAAAATAGATAAATTATGAATATTAAACATTTTTTATTCCTTATATTCCTTATTTTAATTTAAAAACCAGTAAAAAATTAGCTAAAAACTACAAACAAGCTAAAAATTAAAAAACAGCTAAAAGTGCTAAAAACTTCAAAGCAGCTAAAAACCTGCTATAATCTTCAAACCAGTTAAAAACTATAAAAGTGCTAAAAACTAAAAATTAGCTAAAAACGAAAAACTTGTTTTAAACTAAAAACTGCTAAAAAGTTCAAAACCAGTTAAAAACTAAAAACCAGTTAAAAACTATAAAAGTGCTAAAAACTTGAAACCTGCTAAAAACAAGCTAAAATTAGCTAAAACCAGCTAAAAACTACAAACCTCACTTGACAAAACTTCTGTTTGTTCATTTAACTAAAAACTAAAACTAAAAACTAAAAACTGCTATAAACTAAAAAAGCAGTTGAAAATCAAAAACCAGTTTTAAACAAAAAACTAAAAACCAACTAAAGTCTAAAAACCAGTTAAAAACTAAAAACCAGTCAAAAACTAATCTTCTAAAAACTGCTATAAACTAAAAACCAGCTAAAAGTGCTAAAACCAGTTTTAAACAAAAAACAAACTAAAAACTAAAAACTAGATTTAAACTAAAAATTAGCTATAAACTAATCTTCACAAACCTTCGGTTTGTTCAGTTTTCAGTTTCAGTACCCCCCGGTATTCTTTGGCATAAACATAATTCCCGAATCCGGACAATTTCCCTGCTGCAACGCATTAATTTGCACGAAATTCTGCAGCAATACCGACCCACGGACATTATGGTAGTACCAAACTTCCTGTAACGCGTTATTAGAATCACACTTGAAATAAACGGTGTTTCCTCCGAATCCAGCACTTAATGCTTGGGAAATCTGGTCATAGGTATAGGTTGCAGATTCATCAGGAACAATTCCAGCCTGGGTTAAGAACTGGTAAGTAGGCAACAGCGAGTATAAGGCTTCGGTGATTCTGAAGAAATCGTAGACATTCTGGTTAGGTTGGCCATTGGAGTAACAACTAGGGTTTAAGGTGTTGATACACGTGCCGTGTTTGTTAAACTCGTGTTCCCAGAGCTCGGAATCGTCTCCGTTATAGTTCTTCCAATTAGTCAGAATACTGTTAAAAAGTGTTTGATCGTTAAACTGGTTAACGATGATATCCTGGACATCACTTGCTTGGATATCCAAAGAGGAATCACAGCTCAGCTGGTAACTCCCATCACAGTTATCTGGCCATAACCCGTGGAGAGTAAAAGCGTCAGAAGGTCCAACAGATGGGTTATAATCCCAGAACTGGGTTTGTAAGAGAATCCCGCCGGGAGACTCGAAACAACACGAAGGTTCTGCGGAAACAGAACACGAAAGCGCGTTACAGTCGGCAAGAACGGTTTTAGCGAGAACAGCAAGGGTGAGAAAGTTGAAAAGCATGCTTGGTGTTTTTAGTTTTATGGATTTCTGGATTTTGGCGTTTTTTATACTCAAAATTTCGCACGTTTTTTGGTTGCAAATAATTTCCTTTTGTGTAATTTAATTTTGTGTAATTTTTGCTTTGTGTCATAAGATGAAAAATAACCGAGAGGCTGATTCGTATGGCTCATAATAGGAATGTGAGCGATTAAATAAAAAGTACATATACTGATGAAATGTAAATGAATGTACTTTAAGTATTCTATGTTACTTTTAAAATATTGTTACTTTTAAATTATTCTATGTTTCTTCATATAACTGTATATTCCTTTTAATATTTTATATTCTTTTAATATTTTACTTTCTTTGTGATCACATTTTAGCATTTTCACATGCTATACCAGTCCCTCGTACGGCTCGAAGTTTTACCTATGCAGCGTGATGTAATAGATGTAATAGATTGGTTATGAAAAAATACAAGGGAAGTTTACCGAGTTTTCATTGGTTGTATATTGAGTAGAGAGTAGAGAGTGTATTAAGTGTATTTAGTGTATATTATTTTAAGTGTATTATTTTAATTATATTATTTTAAGTACATTACATGAGTATAATTTAAGTGTACTGTTTTTTAATTATACTATATTTTAAGTGTATTATTTTAGTGTACTATATTTTACTATATTTTAATTATACTATATTTTAATGATACTATATTTTACTATATTTTAATTATTCTATACTAAATACATTAAGTACACTTTAAGTACTTTACGTACATTTCTATTCTATGATATATTTCCCGATTTCTTAATAAGCCGCTATCTGTTTCTGATGAGTTCTTGGGAATGCTTTGTACCGATTTTGTGATATAAAAAAAGTTGCAAAAACCGAAAAACCGAAAAACGAAAAAAAAAACGAAAAACGAAAACGGAAAAACTAAACGGAAAAA
The DNA here is from genome assembly GCA_030579395.1 of Aciculoconidium aculeatum. NCBI lineage: Eukaryota > Fungi > Ascomycota > Pichiomycetes > Serinales > Debaryomycetaceae > Aciculoconidium > Aciculoconidium aculeatum. The sequence goes on from JAKTQU010000020.1 coordinate 190,054, forward strand.
CTGAAAGGTGCAATTTTATACATAATCCATTTTAATGAAAGAAATGGTTTTCATCTAATGATTTAAAATTACCTATGAAGATATTTCATTTCGAAAAACTGGCTTAGATTTCAAATTGGCTTAGATTTTCCATCTGTGTTTCATGATTGTTGCACGTTCAATACCCCTATAGTGAAGCGATAAAACGTGGCCAATAAAATACGAACAAAAGGGTTGTAGTTTATATGTAGTTTATATGTTTAATTGTGTTATATCTTAATAAACGTTTTCACGTGGTTTTTATAGTTGTTTTTAAACTGAATATCACAATAGTAAATTATGTATAGCAGGTTTGTAAATTCGAATTTGATATCGCCTGGAAATGAAGAATATAGACATTTACTTTGGTAAATTAAAAATCAAGATTCATACTTATTTATTTCTGCTATGAATTAAAAGAAAAATGAGTGTATTATATCCTAACTATAACTCTAATGTATATGTTGTAGCTTTATGAGAAATAAGTTAATATCTTCATATTATTGTAAATTAGGGAACTTCAAGAGATATTACCTAAAAACTGGATTTCTAAACTGATTCTAAAATTACGTAGTTTTCATAATTCAAGTTGTGGGTGTATTCCATTATTTGAAATTATTTGTGGATTTTATGTGAATTTTTTTTTGTAATTATATGAAATTTTATATGAATTTTATGTGAATTATATGAAATTTTATGTGAATTTTATTTTGAATTTATTTTGAATTTTTTGGCTGCAAAAAAACATCCTTAATAAAAGTAATTCTCAGAAAAATGGTACTAGTCAATTTCCACTTTTATTCACAGTTTCCATAGAACTAGCCAGATCTACTGGTCATATAGTACTTTATTAGACTGACCAGCTATAGAAGAATTATTGTCTATTTATAGATGGAAATACTTAAGTCAAGTAAAGAGGAAGTTTTGTATTTATTTGCGCTTCAAATTTGGGGGTTTTTGTCTTTTTTTTTTATCATAAATAATATAAAATATACGTTATCACTAAAGAAGATGAAAAAACGGTGAATAATCAAAATTCGAATTTTAATACAAATTTGAAGAATTCGTAAAATACAAAATCATGTGAAAACTGAGAATGACAAAAATAGCGAATATAGGTTATTTAGTATGTATTTTAAGTTATAAGGGAATTGTATTTAAGAATTTAGAGGATTTGCTTCAGGTTCAGAGAAATTAATATCATGTCTATAATAGAGTTTTCAAATAATAGAAATACAATAAATAATGAAATCGGGTCCATTCTCCATGATGTTATTCATATTCAATATTCTTATGCTAACCAGTACTTAGTATAATAGAGGTATATCCCTAAAATACTCTGCTTTACTTTTTAAAACTGGATTATAAAATAGGGGAACCCGTTGAGATTTTAAATCCGCTTTTAGAAACTAAATAGATAAATTTACTCTTCTTTCCAGTTCTGGCTGATTTGGATGTTTTCCTTGTTCTGGAAATGAAAAGTGCATTTTACGTATAATACGTTATAAGTAATTTGATCAGTATTATGTATTTATATTTGTTATTTGACTTTTGACTTTATTTTATTCTATTTAAACCTTAATTATAAGTTGAAGTCTGGATATATATTTATCACATTTAAACTTTTCAATTTTTCAACCTTTCAGTTTTTTCATTTATCAACTTCTTAAAACAGCTTCAAAAATCACCAAAAAGACTTAAAAACATCTATAAATTAATATTAACACTATTAAGCACTTAATTAGAGAATTCTGACAAAACCCTAGTAAAATAAACTTCTAGTTTTACACTCTCACCACTTGCTCATCCTAGTCGAAAATAATTTCAAGAAAAGGTTGTATAGTGTAGTGGTTATCACTTTCGGTTTTGATCCGGACAACCCCGGTTCGAATCCGGGTACGACCTGTTGCCTGGTTAGCTCAATCGGTAGAGCGTTTGACTCTTAATAAGGATATCAAAAGGCTGCGGGTTCGACCCCCGCATCGGGCTTTCTTTTTTTCAATAACCATTACATATTAATTACATCTAACTAGTAAAGTATTTGTTTTACTCTTTATAGTAGTTCCCTTGACTTTTTATTTATAAAAAATCACTAGTAAAACTAGGAATTTTCCATACAAAAATGCTCCTTAGTTACGTGTCAACCTTATAACCATTGTACTAGTATTATGGGTTAGCCTAATCATAGCCAATTACTATGAGTCAAAAACAGAGCCCTTGTTCTGTTTGAAGAAGTGGAAGAAATCATTCAGGAAAGTGAAATCGCTTCTGAGATTCTAAGAGATTTATAGAATGAATTTGAACAAGTTGCACTCATGTTGGCCAGTGAAAATGCCGCCGATAGTTATAAGGTTATCCAGGATATAATCCAAGCCTTTTAAGTGTATTTAATGAAAAATTGTCTTATTTTATTGTAATCTTTTTTACTCGTCATATTAAAATAAATTGGAATAAACTAACATTGAATATGATTAAATCAATATATCAGAAGAGGTGTTATTACACTTGATTTAATATCTACTTTTCTATGTATGTCAATTCCTGATTTACATCTCATGGTTTATTAGTAACTTCTATTGTTTAAGAGGTACATGTTATACATCAATACTTACTTTGACATGAATTTTACTAATAAAAGAAGGACTCAAATGTTTCAATTCTGAAGAATAGTAAGACTTTTGGATTATCTTGATCTTTATTTATTACTCTAAAAAAATCTGCTAAAAAAAATCTGCTGAAATTGTTTGTTTGGACCCTTTTCGTTTATATGGTGAAGTTCGGGCCTTTCTAACTATGTGAAGTTTGGGCCTTTTCGTTTGTATGGTTAATTTATGTGTTGCAGTTCGGGCCTTTTTGCTTTTTTAACTCAATGTTGCAGTTCGGGCCTTTTCATTTCTGGTGAAGTTCTGGTCTTTTTATTACGTATATTTCATATCTACCTATCTAGTTGAAAAACATTCTAAGGCAGAACAGTTTTATACTTGCAATTCTGGATTGTCCTCTTATCAAGCTAAATATACTAGCTAATAAATAATATCTAAGAAGTAGTAGATATTAACTAGTGGTATTAGCGCGCTACCAAACGTGCGCTACCAAAAACGAATAAGCTAGTAAGAACTGCGCTACCAAATAGTATATATATTATCAAGCTATATGAGGTTTATGGTTGTAAAAAGCATACAATTTCACGAACCTTAATATTTATTTAATTGTTAGTTAATTGTTAGTTAATTGTTATTTAATTGCTAATCATTATTTAGCTTAACAGTATTTCCAGTAAGGTGTTAAAAATATTAAATTATAGGGTATATTAAAAGTATTATTCTTAGTTTATTCTAGAATATATATCTCTTTCTAGCAAGAATCTTGACTACATGTGTTAATAAAAGATAAAGGTATTTACATGACGAATCGAATGAGCTTTTCCATTTTGAAAACCGGTGATTTTTATTGAATAAGTCTTTGGCTCCTTTTGGGCCGCTTCGTTGATTTTTAAAAGTATACGAAGAAACACGTTCTTTCTTTATAAAGGGTCCAAAGAATGTACAGTATCCAATCGTATTTGAGCTTATTTTGGTACCAAGAAGATTCCTAGTACAACACGAATGATATACTAGAATATTCAATTATAACATATCAGAAAAACTGCTCAAAAAAAAAAAGTGAAATGAAGAATAGTTATTACTGAAAGATGCTTTAATATTTAGCTAAATAAGAATTGTTATAACCTTAAAAGGAGCTTACCTACAGCTGCAAAATTGCTAAACAAATTGAAAAATAACAGATATTCAAATTCATAAAGTAATATTATTCTGTTTACTGAAAAATTGGGAATTTTTTTTATTAAATGTTAGAGAAATATATAGAGAGAATTAAAATGCAAATAGAGTGTATGTAGATAGAGTGTATGTAGGTAAGTGTAAAAGTGGGTAAATCCATGGTTGTTAAATATCAACCAATAACCTTTTAATGGAATCTTTCATGTCTTCACGCCTGGAAACTTCCATTTCCAGATTAATAGTCACCAATTCCACAGAAACATGACGAGTATCCGAAAGAGAATCCAAATACTTCTTGACCATTCTAAGACTATTGTATAATATCATAGGGTCTTCGTCTCCAAACTTGGTGTATACAAGAGAAATCAAAACCTTCTCAGCGTCACGGGGAATGGCATACAAAGCCTTAAGAATGTTAATATGAGAATACACGTTATTTGCTTTAACCTTGGTAAAACAACGTTTCTCAGAACTCTTGAAACGTGGTGCGACTTTTTTTGCAAATTCAGTGCTGTTGGTAATTCTAACCATATGGCTTTTCTTGCCTGGTTTTCCCACCTGGTAACTCTTGTAGCGGGCTGAAAATTGTTTTGGAACCTTGTGAGTAAAACCAGCAAGACGTGAAGGTTTGAAGGGGTCAGCCTTTATCTCTGGTTCTTCAGAGTCAGATTGTGGTGGCGTAAGGTAGCTGTTCATAACGAGTAAAAAAGTTTAGTTAAGTTTAGTTAAACAAAAATTCAGAGGGAAATCAGCCCTATATATACCATTTTCCTGGTAAGCATAGAAAGTCAAGTGGGTAAGAATAGAGTCAAGTTGGTTAAGCCTAACAAAAACGATTCTCAAATTTTATTCTTTCCTTTTTTGCAACCACGAAAAAAAAGTCACAAAAAAAAGTCACAAAAAAAAGTCACAAAAAAAAGTCACAAAAAAAAGTCACAAAATTAAATTGATCTGACAAGTTTAAAGTGAAGTGGTATTACGTGAAGTAGTGGTATTATGTGAAGTAGTAGTATTATGTGAAGTAGTATTACGTGAAGTAGTATTACGTGAGGTAGTATTACTACGTGAAGTATTTTCCCTGTATTCCCAAGATGTGTTTATTTAATAAGTGTGTTTATTTAATAAGTGTGATTTCAATGAATGATGTGAGTATGAGACTATATTGGAGTATTCAACTACGTGTTTCATGGTATAATCTGTGAAAGATACATCCATTCTTCCAATTGTTCCAGAATATACGATAATTCTTTCTTTTTCTTTGTACACCACGCATAGTATTTTTGCAACCAAATGAGCGTTCAATTTCTTTTTATTACTTGTGAATTAAAATGAATTTTGCTGATTATTATTTCAAATGAATTGGCAAATCACGTAACATGATCATATTATAGGTGAAATGGTATTAATTCAATTTCTTGGATGATATATGATATTCAATTAAAGTGAGAGTATCATTGATGATTCTTTAGCTTTAAGCATTACGTGTTAGGCTACTCATGTAGAAGATATGGGTATAGATTACTAGTGTATATTAGACTGAGGAAGTAAGCTATAGAAGGCTAACATGGGGACTATATATAGTACCCAGACGAGGCTTAGCGGGAACGTCGAGGCGAGCTCTAGCAGTTGACAATGTAATTAAGGTTAGCACTATACAGGATAGGGCTATATCCCTAACATTACGATATATTTGAATTAATTAGCGAGGATTGCGAAAATTAGTGAGAATTAGCGAGAATTAATGAAAATTAGTGAGAATTAGTGAGAAGTTAGTGAGAATTAATGAAAATTAGTGAGGACTGTGAAAATTAGTGAGGAGTTCGTAAAAATTAGCGAGGATTTAAAATTAGCGAGGATTTAAAATTAGCGAGGATTTAAAATTAGTGAGGATTTTGAGGATTTTGAGGATTTTGAGAATTTTGAGAATTTCGGAAAAAGATTTCTTTAACTTTGTGTAACTATATGTGTAATTGAATAGTGTAATTATAATTAATGTATGTAATTGTACTATTATATTTAATATGTTACTTTGTTATTATAGTGTAATTGTAGAGGATGACCAAAAGTGTTTCAATCTTGTCAGAATTTACCAAATCGGATATAAAGTGCGAAAACTAATGAGGTAAGCCAAGAATAATCCCAAGATATGTCAAGTGAAGCACTTTCACTTTCCTAGTGACATGTCAAGGTTAACATATCTCTATCAGAGATTTTCCCTAAGTAAAAACTTTCAACTATAATTTGGTACAAACTCCACTATATGTTCCAAGGAGATTGTGAATATAATAATAAATTTTTATTATTTAATTTCTTAAGGTATGTTACCGGGTCCATAAGGATTTCCTCTAATTCTAATTTACTATCTTTAACAACAGTTTTCCCTTTGGGTAGTTTTGATGAAAAGTAAGTAGTATTAAGTTTCCAGGCATAACAATATGAGAATTTATAAATAGAATAAGATAAAATAAGATAAGATAAGAATAGAATAAGAAAAATAAGAATAGAATCAATCTAGTAACGAATTCGGTAACGAATTCAGTAACGAATCTCGCTTCGCTCGATTTTCGCTCGATTCTCGATTTTTTGCAGCCATTAAACTTCGATTGTCAGGACAACACATAGCCTCCTTAAATGAAGTCGATTTAATTTATTTGTAACAATATTTCATTATACAGAATGTATTTCATTATACCTATAACTTATAACAATATTACTAATAATATAACTAATAACGTTATACAATACACTACATATATACATATACTACATATATACACACCCTACAAGACACCTAGTATACTTCCATTCATCAACTCTACTACAACGCTTGCTACTCGTAATGTTGTAATTTCAAAAAATCTTGAGAAATCTTAAGTTTTTTTTTTCTTTTTTGGCAGCTATATAAACACGAATCCACCATAGAAAAATCTACTACGAATATCCTCATTATGCACTATTTCACCGCTCTTTCGCTTCGTGCTGCCCAACTCGTGTTTTCTGCAGCCACCATAGCCATTACCGCTACATACATCCATTATAGTATTAACGACTCCGAGTACCTGGCCTATTCATCTAAAATGGCTTTCAACGTATTCACGGCGTGTTTCTCGTTTTGCTATAGTTTAGTGAGTTTAGCTGGCCGAAGAGTTCCAATTTACGTGATTTCCCTTCTAGAAAGTATCACATGCCTTCTCTGGATCGTTTCCTTGGCCGTTTCAATAGGTGTATACGCTCTGGGCCATTGTCCCGTGACCGAGATGACGATCCATGGACCTCCAGTGAACTCCGATACGGACTATAGTATCTATTTTGTCGGGTACATGCCTTTATGTGGGCTAGGGTATGCGTTGTTGGCCTTGGAAGTGGTGTTGGTGGTGTTGTTTGTGGTGACTTTGGTGGTCCATGTGGTTTTTGTGCTTCCTAGTAAACAAGGTTTTAGAACTGGTTCTATTTTTGGATTGTTTTTGGTGAAAATTGAAACAGAAAGTGGAAAATGTGAAAGTGGAAAACGTGAAAGTGAAAAACGTGAAAGTGAAAAGAGTGAAAGTGGAAAATGTGAAAGTGAAAAACGTGAAAGTGAAAAACGTGAAAATGTTGCAAAATGTGAAAGTGTTAGTGAGGAGTCTATATAATAATATATTATATATTATATAGTTACAGAAAATACACAATCACAAAGTAATAGTAGAAATATAATTATCATATAATTATCATATCATATAATTATCACATAATTATCAAATGGAAGGACTAACGACTTACTTATGTTATTCTTGAAACATTTCGAAAATTGGACATTCTAGGATAAACACAAATTAATAGTTTTACTTAATATTTGAATATTCTAAACAATTCGTCGTTTATCTCGTTCATTATCATTAGTTAATATATTACTGTTACTATATCCATACTGTTAAGATATCCATACTGTTACTGAATCCGTATTAGTTACTTTAAAAAACTTGGCTGCGAAAAAAAGAAACGACGAACGAACGAGCAAAGTGAGTATATTTTATAGTTGTTTAAGTAAAAATATATGATATGTTGATAATAAAAAAGTGAGTGAGTTAGTTATTTGATTAATAGTTAGTACTTATAACTTAGTACTTAGTACTTAGTTATTTAATTTGTTAGTGTATTATTGTATATCCACTTTATAAAGTATTATAGTATCGTTTTTTAGGGACCTATCCTAATTATGTTCTCTTTACGTGGAAGCCTCATAAATTATAAGTATATACCGTTCTCTTACCCATACCTTGCTAGATTATGCAGTGTTACATACTAGTACTACGCTACTGTAAGCCAGGTTAATCAAGAGTACGTTTATGAATTAATTTAAGAGTATACCATGAACCATAAAAAATCCAAACTCCCTGTTGATTTTCTATAAACATAAGGAATATGTCAGAATGTATCATGTAAATAAGAGATTCATTCTATTTTCATTTAATCACACTTGTTAGGCTTAGAGTAGTTAGTATGTGTTTAGCTACGTTATAAGGGTTAGGAAAGGTCTATTGGTTAAAGGAGTAGCCAATAGTATAAAATTATATACTGTAGTAGAAAGAAGAGGCAATAGACTCAGACATATATACTGGAAATAGAGAATCTGTTGATAATAAGTTTTATTTTCATTTGTATATGAATTTTTTATATATATCCTTTCAATGAGTTAATGTTAACACATAGTTATAGTAAATCTCTTATGGATTAGATTATTAAACATCTTGTGTATATTCATATACATTATAATATTGTAACATTTACTAATTCTACTTATCATATCATTTCATTGAAATTGTGTATACTTATTTCTATACACTTATTTCTATACACTTATTTCTATACACCTATTTCTATTATGGGTGTTTTTGAATAACTGAGGAAATGATTAAAATATGAAAATGGAATAAACTCTGAATATACGAATTGCTCGTATAGTTATATATCCACATATATACCCACTTCGCTCGTATATATTGTATCAGTCTTATTAATAAAATTCCTTTTATCTCCTCCATTTCAATCTCATACCTAATGATATAGATGTATATTTTGTATTGTACTATGATAATAATAAAAATCGATTATCTGAATATCTAATTGAATATATTATCAATATAAATAACTATTTATAAATAACACTTCATTTCAACTTTATATTTCTAATCTAAACCATATTCTAATTCAGAATATTTAAACCAGTACTTTCATCTCCATTTATTGATCTTATCCTCTTAATCTGGGAGGTTAACATGGCTACATAAAGATATTACATACTTTAATAAGATAAGTTATTTAAATAAAATTGAAAACCCCAAAATGTTTTAAACCCCCTAAATATTTTAAACATCTAATTCTTGTCTATTATCAATGATGCAGGCTTGATACATAAGTATAGGTATGGCTATATATTGTATATTCACAGCCTATGAAATATAGAGTAATACATAGTATAAAGACTGCAATATAGAGATCTAGCCTTATAAGATAAGCACTAACCACTATGCACTGCATTAAGCTCATAACAACATCACTACAAAAAAACCTTTAATCCACAAAAATATCGAACTAAAATAAAACAGAATTCTGTAAAATATCAAGTTATTACATTTTCTGGTTACGTTTTCTAGTTACATTTTCGGGTTACATTTTCTAGTTGTCACGTTTTCTGGTTACATTTTCTGGTTATTCTTCTTTTTTCATTTTCTCATTTGTGTAAATTTTCTCAGTATAAAAATCTCAGTTGCAAAAATTCATTTTAAATTTATTCACCTTTTTCTGGAATTTCAAAGAAGAAGAAAAAGCTATCTGACATTCAAAGTATCTGATATTCAAAGTATCTGATATTCAAAGTATTTGACATTCAAAGTAAAAACATTCCCATTCTCCAATTTTCTGATGAATAATGGAAACGGCGAAATTGCCGACACCAATGTTGGTGAAATTGTCAAGTACCTTGATATTATTGATGAAAAGAACAAGCACTTGAAAGAAATCCAGGACTTGGAAGCCCAGCAGCCTAAAAGGCCTGGATTCACCTTGGATAACGAGTTATTAACAGATGTATTCGCAGCTTTAGGTGTTGTCCTTGTTGTTATTGGCGGCGTACTTGATATTGTTGGTTCAGAACTTAAAAAAGACAGTATGAATACATTGGCCAGTTGGTTTTTCTATGGATCTTATGTCTGTTCAATCATCACGGTTATAGGATGTGTCCGGACATTGTTGCCTTACTACGCAAAGTTAAACAAGTCTACTCCAGAACACGTATAAAAACCTTCCATTGGAAATCTCAACGTCCTCAATATCCAAACAAAGCAAATAGTTATCAATATGATGATGGTTTTAGATGAGTGTAGGTGGAAATCCAAGTATAAGATTTTCACGTAAATGGTAGGAAAGTTTATTGGGCTGTAGGTGTGTTCTATATACTGAATATGGCGAGTGACCACTGTTAAATAATGATTCTCTTCGAGTTGCCTATTTTAAAAAATGCATGGCTGCGAAAAAAGAAAAATGAAAATATATAAAAGTATAACTACCACTTACTATGGGACTAAATACAGATATACAATACCTAGCACGGCAGTTTACAGAGCTAATTTATAAAAACAAGCTGGTAGCTTGAATCCGAAATTTGAAAAAGCTTATCCCTAGGAAATCAATGGTGCTATGAAAGTATTTATGTATCATCTCTACGAATGCTTGAAATAATGGACACATAGAGGACGAGGTTCATTCTAGAAGAAACTTTTCACCAGGGAAATTGATAATCTACACGAAAAATCAAACCCCCTTTATTTTATATTACCCCTTTATTCACTACCCCTTTATTGTAAAATTATTCTTTAACCTTTAGAAATATCCTGTTTATTCATCCTCAAGAAAATACTTGGTCATGGGTTTCAGTCATATACATGAATTGTAGTTATTCCATTTTCTAGTTGTCACGTTTTCTGGTTATTTTCTTGTTATTTGTTTTATTTTACTCATTTGTGTCTATTTCGCAGTATAAAAAATCTCAAAGTTGCAAAAACTTTATTAAAATCTTTACTACCTTTTTCTGGAATTTCAAACAGAAAGAAGAAAACCTACAAAGTATTCAAAGTATCTGACTTATTCAAAGTTAAGACATACCCATTCAAAGTATCAAATACCCATTCTCCAATTTTCAATGCCTGTTTACACCGGCGAAATTGCCGCCGACACCAATGTTGCTGAAATTGTCAAGTACCTTGCGATTATTAAAGAATGGATTGACAAGCGCTCTGGCGAAGGTCCCCAGGATTTGGAAGCTCAACCTGTAAGAAGTGTTGGTTATAATATCTATAAATACTATTCATTACAGATATTTTTCGGAGGTTCGGCTTTAATCCTATTTATTCTGGCCCTTGCCATATATATTATAACCCTTATCTTGCCAGCTACAGGCACAGTCGAAACTATTATTCCGGCACTTTTTTATGCAGCATTGGGCTGTGCAATTTTGCTGGCTCTTTGTTTTATACTAGGAACTTGGCTTCGCAAGCGCGATGAGAAGCGTAACGCTCCAGCACCGGTTGAATTAGAGAATCAGGAGGTTCAAGAAAACCAGGACGAAGAGAATCCGAAAATGCCTGGACAACATTTGCCACCTCCTTACTGAAAGCAATACCAGTGCCAACAAAATAATAGAGTAAATACTCAAATAGATTAATAAAAAAGTTTTAGATGTCTTTGCAGCTGGAAATCAAGTACTGTTTAAGATTAATTATTGTCCATGCTGTAAATGTGCTGTATATTTATTAAATATGGTGGATTTAAATTTCTTATTCGCAAATTCGCAGCCAAATTTTTTAGTGTATACATAAACTATTCATCCTTCCAGTATTTTACCCAGCTATTTTCATTGATCTATTTGTTAAAGGGTACATCAAAATTGTCATCTAGTTAAAATTGTCATATTAAAATTGTCATATTAAAATTGTCATATTAAAATCGTCATATTAAAATTGTCATATTAAAATTGTCATATTAATCAAATTGTATAAAAAGAATTCTACCAATTTATCACATTTAATAAAGTATATTTCATATCTATATAGTGGAGATCTAGCTACAAGTTTTATACTCCTAGTCTTCTGGGAGGAAGATGAATACCCAGAGGAGCGAACATGACCAAAAAAGTATACTTTCTGAACTTTTAAGACTTTATCGTTTAGTCGGAAATGTCATCTTCCGGTCCAACATAAACTTCCGCTGCTGATATATTTTTAATGGCTTCTTGGTTAGTAAAGAGAGCTGAGTCTTTTAACTTTGCAATGGAAAGAATACTATTTACTTGCATTTCCACTAATTCTTCATCATCTGGGTATAACCATAATGCTCCTTCATGTCCAGTGTATTTAGAAAGAATATTCATTCTCAAGACGTTTTCATTAATAGACTTCAAAGTAGATGATATCTTTTTCAATGAGGCTAATTGTAGTGCTAAGCAAGGTGTAACGGTGAATACCAAGATCTCTAAGGGATTGTAGAGTGTGTTGAGACTTTTTATGCCATTTTATTACTTCTTCTATAACCTCATCTCTCTTATAATCTGATTCATGTTTATCTACATACTTTTTATATCCTTCTAAGACAATTTCAAAAGCGCTTAATTCGCTTTTAATGTTTTCATTAACAACTCTTAATAATTCAGTTTTATTTTCTTCAAATATTTGTTCAATTTCTTTTCTGAGTAAATTTGGAATTAATTTAAACACCTTAATATTATCATTGTAGATTTGTGGCTGCAAAATTAAAATCAACAAAACTTCAGAAGTAACAAAAGATCCAAAATGCAATATAAAAAACCAATTTTAACAAAGTACGATCCCAAACTCAACATATAAACAGAATACAGTAATATAGGATAAGATTCCCTTTGTCACAGAAACAAATTCATTAAAAAGGCTACGTATTACAGCCTCCTATTTAATAGCATATGTATAAGGCCAAATGAACATAACATAACACAGGATCACCCGTTTTATAGTATACCAGTATACTTAATAATTAGTATATACCCTCTTTATAAATATACACCCTCTTTATAACCACCAGTTCACCTCTTAATTGGAAATAATGCAAAAACCAAAATGGCTGCAAAAAAACCACAAAACCTCAAAAAAAGAAAAACTCAAAGATAAAACAAAACCCTCTTTATCATTATAATCAACTTTTTAAAAGAAAACTCAGAATTAAAAGAAAACTTAGAATTAAAAAGATAACTAAACTTATTCAAAGTAACAAGATCCAACTACAATATAAAAAGAACTAACCTTCCTATAGTTTACTTACGTCTAATAATACTACTTTTATTTTCACACATGTATATTCAATTGAAACTAGTATTACACCCATAGTCTAAGGTACTAGCAAGCCCAACAAGTAAAGAGTACTCCTTATATGTTTCAGGTAGTCTCTTGATAAGATTTACCCAAGATTACCAGGAATGTAACTTAAAACTTAAGGTTCCTTAATAAGATTAAAAGGGTTTTTCTAACTCAATAATATATCTTTAGTATACTATATCACAGCTTTTTTTGCAGCCTTTTTTTTGCTTTTTTTTTAATTTGCAGCCTTTTTTTTGTGAGATTTTTTTAAAGATGCTGCAAATTTTTGAGAAAAAATGCATAAAATGCAAAGAAATATACAAACATAATATAAACATACAATCACAATCCCTTAAAATTTCTTATTTACTTTTCCAATTCTACTATTTTTCGGAATAAAACCCAAACTCAAACAGATCCAAATCCTTGCATATCCAGGGTAACAAAATGGGATCATCCCCTTCAAGATAAAGTCTTGTTTCGCCAGGTTTCAAGAAAATATATGAATGGGGCTCTTCATAAGTCCTATTCAGGAATCTTTGAGACCGCTCTTTTATCTCAACTACAACTCCAACTCCGGGAATCTCCGTGATCTCTTCACAGACCCAAGATCTCCCGCAAGAAATAAATTTAAAGGAATCCAAGCACTCGTGAACAAAGTCGTGGATGCGTACTTTCCTACTTGAAGTGTTGTTGTTTCGATTTCTCATCCATATCACGTTTTCCCTGGATGAATCCACGAGTCTCATCTGTGGAAACGCATCAGAATCAACGATATTCCTTAATTCAAGTCGTTGAAGGTTCTCTGGAATTCTGACCTCTTCAAAGGAACTGCTGCTACTTAATTTCCACCTTTCCAAAACTAGCACTTGAACATTTGCGTTTCTGAGGTCGATATTTCCAAACCAGCCGCTACTGAGTTCTACATGGTGCAAATTGGGTAGCGGCGTTAAATTGCAAAAATCAAGAAATTCGCACTTTAGCTTCAACAACTCTAAAGTTTCAGGAAGTCTGAGGGGGAGTTTTGCTCCAGAGTTGGTTTTCGAACGAGAAAACGTGTAGGGTATGTGTATAACGAGTTTCCGAAGGTTTTGAGGGAATTTAGTGTTTAAATCGATGTCAAATCCGCTAGAAGTGGAGCTCACAAATATGCTGAGCAAACTAGGAGGCCAGTCTTGGATACCCTTATTTCCATGCAACGCATTGTGATCCTGAATATTCAATTCCTCGAGATTCAAGGTGGGGCCTAATATGTAATCAAGGCCAGAACAGTTCAAGAGTTTCACTGTTTTCGGAAGCCTGATTTTGCATGGCCACAGATACGAGACTCGTTTGAGCTGGGTCATAAACAGAAGGTCTATTTCGTCAAACTTAAAAGAACTTGCATCACGAAAAAAAAGTTGTTCTATAGATGGATGCCTCTTGCAAAACATCTCGAAGTTGATTTTCAGGAACTTCCAAGCATTTTTTATATTCAATTGCACGGTTTTTAGAAAATCCGAGTTTCCAAGAGGATCCGAGTGGACAAAAAAGTCCGAGGTGTCATGAAAACAGTTTATTAAACAAACACTATCAACCTTCAGGTAGTTCTGGGGGGGAATTATTGTGTTTTCTGACAACGAGAGGTGTTTCAAAACGATAGGAATGGGGTTCCGGTCTGTGCTCCGGACGAAAAATTCGGGAAGCACGAAAACCTCTTTGGTATCCATACTGATTTCGATTCTCTTGAAGTAGAGAGAAAGATCCAAGTCTAAAGAATAGACAAAGTCCCATAAACTATATTGCATTTCAAGCACCACCAGCGAGAACTTACTGGCTCTTAAAAACGCCTCAAAGAGCCTGGATGAAACGTGAATGCTTTCTTCTTCGAATTCAATCATTTTGCAGTTATCGTTTATACTGATTCTCTGGTAGATTTTCCTCAGAACAGAGTTGGATATGACGTCATCCGACCAGATATAGAGTATCCTAGAACACTCTTTGGGAGACAAATGGGCGAATATCTGGTCCCAGACTTCGCTAGGAACTATATCAATGTAATCGTGGAGCATGTCTTTTTTTTATAATCTGCTGAAAATTACTGCAAATTGTTAAGCTAGACTCGTAGTTATTAGCAACCTATTTAAGGGGAATATGATTCTTATTTATAATACCCAGATATGGCTTATAGCAAGAGTAGATGTATTCTAGCAACTAACCTAATTAGTATTAACAAGGGGGTAAATTAGAATTAATAGGGGGTAAATTAGAAAAAAATAATTTCATGTCGCATATTCTAACAGGTATCCTTGAATTCTAGACTGGATAGTTATTTCAGCGTGTTATTTAAGAAACTTTACAATAAAAGTAAAAGACTTTCAAAAAGTGAATTATTTCAGCAAGATTCCAATAAAAAGGAAAAAAAGTAGGAAATTTAATTGAATGTGATTAACCTAGGTTTGACTATTTCAGGTATAATTTGGTAATATGATAATATTGCAACCGCTTCTATTATGCAGCTGTTTAATAATGCAGGACTGTTTTGTGGCCACTACGCTTTATATTCTATATACGGCTGGAAAGAAGGGTCCGTTTTTTCATATGCAAATTTATGAACTTTGTGATTTTTTTCGTAACGCTCAAGAAAAGTTTGGGATCTCATGGTTATTATTTAGTAATTGCTTGTTTTTAAGGATTCATACGAAGAGGCTATAAGCTCGATAAGAAGATTGAGATTTAGCGAGTAATTATTATATGCTTGCTTTTTTATCAACGTTTCCTTAAAAACCTGTCAGGATTTTTAGAAATAACTTGTAATCGAGAATCATCTGAAATCTGTATAGTGTCGTTCCGTAAGTGAAGTACGGTAGAGGTGAAGTGTCCGTTCCCGGAGTTTTATTAGTGCGTACATTAATAAGACGCCGCTAAATTAGGTAATAGGTTAATAGCGGCAAACGCTACCGCGGCCGCGATGCGGGAGATTTATATAGAAAACTAATTGCACCTACCTTTGAGAGGATGAGGGTTTCAGATTGGAGTAAGATTGGTTCATTAGTCTAGGCTACGCTAACGTATGTATTATATAAGTATACGAATAATAAAATAAGGATTGAATTAAGATTGGTTGCGCTAGATTATCTATATATAATCCTACCGAAGTATTAACTATAGGCAGAGGCCTGAGAGGTGCCGGGAAACCCCGTCACTGGCCTCAACCCGCCTAAGTGGGCCAAATGTATGGCCAATTCCTAGGCGGAATAACAAACGCGAGTGAAATGGTTGCAAAAAAAATTTATATAATTACCGCTAAAAACCATACCAATGGAAATAATATTATAGCAATTACATATTAACACAACCACATCTACATCCTCACTACTATGGAACTAAGAACTGAAGCACAATACCTGGAAGAGTACGACAGCTTGACCAGGTTAAGCATGATATGTATACGTACAGGTCCCTTCAATCGGTGCTTAAGGAATTCGATAAAGGATTATCTCAAAGGGTCGGTTAAACGGAAACCGAAGGAAATCTCGAAGCGGCTTAATTTTGCATTTTTTTCTTGCTTCATATTCAATTTTAGCCAAAAATTTTCAAGAAAAATCCGTGATAGTTTAGTGGCTAGAATTACCGCTTGTCGCGTGGTAGACCGGGGTTCAATTCCCCGTCGCGGAGCTTTCCATTTGCGCAAATGGTTTAGTGGTAAAATCCAACGTTGCCATCGTTGGGCCCCCGGTTCGATTCCGGGTTTGCGCATTTATTTTTGATGTTAGAATTTATAACTTGTACTTAAGCATAATTTTTTGGCTGCGAAATTTTCAAATGGGTCAAAATACACAAAAACAAAAGTATATAAAGATGTAAACAAGGAAGGACACAAGACTACACACGGAAAGTGCACTTTCATAAAGTCCAAATTCTTCAAGAGCAAGGAAACCTTCATGTATCTCAGGAGCCAGGGCTTCAAATCCCATTGATTCCCAGCCCAATTTTTGCAGCCATTTATTTTCTGGCCAACACCAAAAAGGAAGTTGTAAAGCCTTTAGTTGTTTGTCCATATTGCTACAAGCTGGTTGAGTGTAGTGAGAGAACCAGTGAGTCACCTTTGGCCAATACTTTAAGCATTATGAAGAACACCATATTGAGGAGGAGTTTTAAGGAGTTTTGTTATAATATAAGTTCTCTGAAGTGATTGTAGATGATATAGCTATGGCTCAAAAGATATTTTAGATTTTAATATTCAGTTCGTCTATAGAATTTGATGTACTATGATTACTGGATTTTCATTTTCTTGCTATATCTCTTAACTCGTAGCTTCACTTTTATTTCTGGTTATATGAATTCTAAAAGTCAAACTGATATACCATGGAAACATGTGTAGCTACCAGACTGGACATGTACTACTAGCAGATAAAGTTTTACAATTTTAATCCAGCTAAGTAAATCGCTACAACTATTTTCCTATGTTTGATACCTTTTTTCGTTCTCAGTATAGCAAATCACTCTTGTAAAAAAATTAAATGCCAAACAACTGATCTTCATTTGTTATGCTTGCCATTTTTTTGTATAAATACACCCCAATAGTCAGGTAAATATTTCAACTTTCAATCGACAATTTAATTAACGATGAGTGAATTAAAAAGATTAATCCCAAATTGGAACGCATTATCTAAATATCCCTTCAACGCCAAAAAATGGGTCTTGGTAGAGTTCTTCAAAACTGGACATGTTGTGTTAAAATGTTTTGCAATCAGGTACTACTTGAACAAGGTTCCTGGACCCGGTATTGATGCCGACTTGATAGCTGACCTCTTCTATCTGATAGAAGATGGCCCCGACAAGAGGAGATTAGCTCTTAGTTTGGCAAGTGACAAAAAGGACTTTCAAGGTCACTTTGAAATGCTTAGGAAATTTGTGCTCAGCTTGGAAGAACAAATCCCTCCTATTTCCAAAAATCAATATGTATGGAAAGCACTTCAAGCCAAAGACAAGTCCTTGGCTCTGCTTGAGCGTGTGGAAGAAATCATGGAGGAAAGTTCAGACGCTGCCGATGAAGTTTTAGAGAAAGGAATTCCTACCATGAGTTTGAATGACATACACCATGGTATACGCGCCAGTAAGAAAGCTGCCAAAAAGTCTTTGAAATACTCATTCAATAACATGGAAAGAGATGATTTCTACACTATCATGGCCTCCAGTGAGAGTACTGCCAATCAGATCTTACGAGATACATTTCGTAAAATGAGTTTGAAGTCCTTCTACGGTCACTTGTTAAGCAGTATGGATGCTGCCGAATATGTTATAATGGACAGATTTGCTGATTTGGAGTTGTATCAAGTTTACTCCGTCATAAAGGAAAGTGAAGAGGCTGCCAATAAATCTATTGAAGAATCTTTAAAAAATCTATAAGGTGTCCGTTATATCATCAGCTAGTTCCACTCAAAACTCCGGTTTGTTCTATAATTTTCTCTGTTTAATGAAGATTTGACAACTCACTGTAGTCATAATAGTGTATGCTAGCTAATAGTGTATGCTAAGTAATAGTGTATTTCAACTAATAGTATATGCTAACTAATAGTATATGCTAACTAATAGTGTATGCTAACTGCTAATTAATAATGCGAGAATAAAAAAACTCTTTTGTTGGTATGCTTGAAAAATTGCCATAACAAAATAAAGCTTTGAAGTCCGGTGAGCTCTATCTAATGCTTTGAAAAGACCCGTTTCACCCAAGACCAAAATGGGATATGAGGTATTTTTCTTTTGAGTAAAATTGCGCTTACAGATATAGCACTTAACTGTTATTGTGGTTGGGCTTTGAATCACTGCATCCGTTTGTATTAATAAACAAATTGTAGCAGCCACTGTATACCTATCTTCTTATTAGTTTATTTAGCTTCTTTAGTATCTAAATAAACATTATAACGTGGTTCTTTTCCTGTATGAAATAAGTATTGCTGGTCAATATGAAAAATTTTCGCTGCATTTTTCCATTTAGAGGAATTTTCATTTTATCAAGAATACATCATGGATATTATTCAAACAGGAAGTCTAGGACCACCTCCATCTCAACGTCACCTTTTAATGCTTTCAACATGAATTACCGTTTAATTATTCTATTTGCTCTACTTGACTCTGAAATCGATATTTTTCCCATAGAAATGCTTGATCAAGGACACTCAAGCTATTTGGTAAATGATATCTACCTTTTGATTATGTTTGGAAAGTCTATCATCTTTTTTGGAAAAGGTTACCCTCCAAAATTGTATACCAGCGATGTTGACTCTCTTAATACTAGGAACTTACATGGTGTTTAAACTTTCAAGCAAAGTGTTTGGGTTCTTGGAATTCAACCCGTTTATCCTCTCTACAAGTGAAGGTCTCTTTACGGCCAGAATTTTGAGTACATGTGTTAATAAAAGGTGTTGAGAATATCATGAAGAATGCTACGAGAGTTTCAATTTTGAAAACTCATAAAGTTTATTGAATGGTTCTTTCGGGGTATCCCTCTTCTTCTTTATAACATTCATTGAGTTTTAAAAATAAAAGGTATGCTTGAGTTTCTCTTGTACTGTTGATGTTAGGATCTTGTTCCCTAATGAGATCCATGATTTTCAAATTGGTTTGCCTTTCTACAAGTAAACTTAAATCTCTTTATGGCAAAATTCATGAGTACATGTGTTAATAAAAGATAATGGTATTCCCATGAGGAATTCTATAAGCTATTCCATTTTGAAAACCAACAATATTTATTAAATGGGTCTTTTTGCTTCTTTTTGGGCCGTTTTGGTCTGCTTAGTTTATTTTTATTTTGTGTACCGTTTCAGTTGTAATCTTATACTACGATAGGTATAAACTATTGGAAATATCATAATGTATGCAGTAATATCATACCTGCTATTTCTTCATGGACATTTTTTTGGTTCAAAAGATAATCTGCATCGATAATTTTGTATGCTTACAAAGAAAACACTAGAACTATCAATATTCCTCACAGAAGAAGTTAATAAAACAATAATAATGTGGCTATATTAGACATATTCTCTTATACTTAGATTATTTCAACCTATTTAACAGAATTGACAGTGTATCATACTCAAAACTTGGGTAAGATCTCTTTTTGTGTTGAAGCGGAGAAAGAAAATAGTTGAGGAAATTAGGAAGGAATAAGGCGGTGTGGGATTTAATATATACTTTGAATTTTTAGCCAGCTATGAAAATGTGTAAGTCGTATTTGCAGCCATTTCGTAGATTCAAAATCAGCTTTATCACATCTCTCCTGAAACTTAGTGGAGATTTTTCTGGGGTATTTTCATCTCATTATTGGTTTCTGGCTGCAAAAAATAAAATGCTAAAAAAAATGTAACTTTTTGGAAATATCCAGAGCATATTCAATTCGCTCATTTCAAAGAACAATTTTGTATAAAAAGGCAGAGATTCGCGTAATTTTTTTTTCTCTCCATTATACTTAAATATACAAACATGACAGATTTCAGCCAAGCAATGCATTTTGGATTACACCAGCAACAAAACGTTCATGAGCTAAGGGAAAAATTTCTCAGTTATTATGATTGTGAAATTTCTTGGTTCAAGGAACCAAGTACTTATCATTCTGAACAAGCCACTAACTGGATTATGGATGAAAAGACAAGAGTGGCTGATTTTTTTGAATTGATAGCAAGACTGGCAACACTTAATCCCATGGGTAGCCATGAAATGGTAAGGGACTTGTTACTGTATGATCTGGATGATATCTGTTTTGATTGTATTGTACATCAGCCTTTGTTTGAGCACTACATTGATATTCTCGGGGAAGAAAGTGACTACGATTATGATGTTTACGATTCTGGTGATTCCGATTCTGATGATTATGATGATTATGATGATTATGATTCTGATGATTATGACTCTGATGATGATCAATGAGATATAAAATGCTGCAAATTTGAACACACTTGCAGACTCCATAAGATACGCTACTCTACTTCAACTATAAAACTCTTTCACTCAAAATAACATGCTAAGCTCAACATAACAATCCCAATTATTCACGAATTGCATCACATTTTTTCCACCAAAATTTCTGAATTGCCTTGATTATTGAAAAGACACAGATAAGAAGAACTAAAAGGTACATTCGTGCTATGTGTCATACAAGGTTTATTTAGATATTCTATGTGGTTTTTCTATACTTTTTAATTTATGAAGATTTTACGGCTTTTTGTAGTTTATGATTTTCCTGGATTTTCCTGGATTCTTTTTTATTTTTATATTTTCACTAAACTTTTATGTTTTATTCTTATGTAGGCTGACTAGTGTTGAAAGAAATACTAACGCAATTTAACAATGGATATCTCTTTGAAATTTAAATCTGGAACGTTTTGAATTCTCCAGAGTTAATAAAAGATATGCTACTTATTTTATCGCTTGAAACGTATAAGTTTTGTGATATCAGACTTCATATCAATAAAATATTAGCTGATTACCAGCTTTCAATCTCGTAAAGTTGTAGCTGAGCGGGTGTGGTTTCAACAAGAAAGAATCAAGATTCTACTGTGAGTGGCGTGAGTTATATTTAAAATTAACAGTATAATTCTTTAATTCTGGAACAATTACTTTTTCCAACTCTTAGTATTCATTGTATTTCAAAATAAGAACCTTCAATTTCATAGAAAGCTCTTGAAAGAGATTTTCTATACAAAGGTTTAGAATAGTTTTCGTAGGTTATAGTAAAACTACAGTAGGGTCAGAAAATGTATATAAAGCAATATATATAAGATAGAGAAATGAATAGAGATGGTTAAAATACATGTGTTTGTTCTGGATCAATCTAGTTTCTTGATAGTTCTGAGCTGCTTCTCATTTAGAAACCAATCAATAACTTCATGATTAAATCCTTCACGTCTGCACGTCTGGAAACTTGCATATCCAGATTGATTGTGACCAATTCCACGGTGATGTGTATACTATCAGGAAGAGAATCCAAGTACTTCTTGACCATTCTAATACTGTTGTAGAATAACATAGGGTCATCATCGTCAAACCTGGTGTATGCAAGTGAAATCAAAACTTCGTCAGCGTCGCGGGGAATAGCCTTCAAAGCTCTAATAATGTTAATGTGCGAAAACAAGTATTTGGCTTCAATCGAAACAATAGAATGTTTCCCTAAATTCTGAAGATTCCTGGTTGAGATTGGTACAGCCTTGTTTGCAAAAGATTTCCGGTTGGTAATTCTAACCATATGGGTTTTCCTACCTGGCACTCCCGTACGGAATTTCCTGTAGTAGGCTGCCCAGAGGCTTGGAACCTTGTGAATAAAGCCCTTAAGACGAGATGGTTTCCTGAGAGGGACAGTTTCAGCGACTTCAGAGCTTTTGATATCTTGAGGTTTTTCTTCAGAGCCTTTGATATCTTGAGACTTTTCTGAGCCTTTGACTTCTTGAAGATTTTCTTCTGAGCCTTTGATTTCTTTAGGCTCTTCTGAGTAAGAGACTTCAGATTGTGGTTGGGTAAGGTATTTTTCGAAGCTGTTCATTGGAAAAGATATGAATAACGAATAAAAAAAGTTCAAAGAACGAGGGAAACAGTCCCTATATATACCGTTTTTTTGGAGCAGGTGGAGGGAGAATCAAGAACGCTAGCTATAACATATTATGCTTCTCAAAATTTCTACTTTGTTATGTTTGGCAGTTTTTGCAACCACAAATAGAAAAAAGATTTTAAGGCGTGTGTTACACAAAAATATAAGGCAGTGTATAGTTATTTTCCCTGAATTCCCTAAGATTTTTGTATTACGCTGAGTGGTAATGATTGTGATTTAGGTGAGTATCTGAAGACTTGTGACCAAATGATTAGAGAATTCGGTATATGGATGTAATAACTGGTTCTAAATACACATACTTATTATGCGAATAGGACCCTGTATGCTATGGTTATTTTTCGAGATTGTGAGCACGCATAGTATTTTGCAGCCAAGTATCTAATTTTTATTTATTATTCTTTTATGGATCAACTTTCAAAGTGGATTAAGATGACTTTAAGGATTCTATCTCGATTATTCCAAGTAAATTGGTATTACCTTCTGAAACCGGCTCAAATTATGAAAAGATTCAGATGAGAAATGAGAGACTTAGAAATCCATAAGCCGAGTATTAAATAAACAAATAGCCGCAAGCATACTAGACAAAGGATACTGGTGAAATTTTGATAGTAGGAACTACCTAGGAGACTGTAAGTGTTCCATGTGTAGAGTATTACATGGCTATATAGGGTAGGTGTGTATATGAGCTTCTGGAATCACTGTTTTGTAGAAGTATTATATCATATACATCAGAGAAATATATATGGTATTATGTATGCTATGTCATATTAAACCATTTAATATTAAATTTATCTCAGTCTTTTAACTCGTTATTACCTGGGATAAACTTTTCATAGAGCTGGAAATCAAATTTCACTCGTAGCTATTCGTTGAATTTTTTATCATAAGCTTGATATTTATTTATTTTGGGTATGTAGCTACGAGCGAAGCGAGTAGCTGGTTTGATTATTTTTATATGAAGGTTTCCCATCCAATGTATAAATGAATAAATTTCAGGATTTCAGGCATAAATCGACTATTTGAGAATTAATTTTCAGGAAGCCACTAATATATAAAGCCTAAAAGAATAAATTCTCTAAGCTGTTTAAGTGAAAATCTAACTGCAAAATAAGTTTTATACTGAACTTTATTTTATTTTTCTACGAGTTCAATTTAAGTATACTTATACTATATAATGCAGTATAAAATCGAGAGGAGTGTATTTCATGGTTCGAATTATCCTTAAAGTAAAAATATACGTTTCGAATGAAAATTAATCAAAAATCATATAGTATTTATCTAATACCTACCATTCTTTTATATATATATATTAACATGTAGTAAACTATTGTAAGAAAAGTAGAGCTTTTCTGTGATGGAGTCGTTTGTGCATGTTTCAGGACTTATATGTATTACTAACTTGATATAGATCTCGATATAGAGTGACTCGCTCCACTCGGAGTTCTTCATTTTTCCAAATTCCAGGATTTTTTTATCTGTACGTCTTATTCTCTATTTAAAGAGCTATAATTATATTTCTCTGCTAAATAAAACGCCAGTATCAATGTCTGGGGCCCTTTATGGGAATTTTGGTTATTTTAAGAACTCTTCTTTCGACTACCCCAAAAACAAAAATTTTCAAGAATAAGGCAACTTGTCCGAGTGGTTAAGGAGAAAGATTAGAAATCTTTTGGGCTTTGCCCGCGCAGGTTCGAATCCTGCAGTTGTCGATATTTTTTTCTGTTTCTTAATAAGTTAACTATTGGTTATACATTTCTTCATATTCATCTTATTTTCCTTTTTTATCGTATTTTTAAAAGAATTAGTTATATTACCGATCTTGGTAAAGCAAAATACTGGTTCCCCAAATTATAGGGGTGGGGAGGGCTTAGAAGAGCGCCCCATTAAAGACACATGGGAATGCAAGAGCAAGGAATTCTCGGAAATTAGCCTAACATGAGTTTGTGAGTTTTGTGAATAATACAAGATACATTGGAGTAGTGTAGAGAAGTAGTGACAGTTGGAATGAAACCTCCCGAAGAAGCAGTATTCTTGTTGTCAGGTGATTCTGGCATGGACACGTTGCAAAAAGACACCTGAAAAGTTTTTAGTTGTTGATTATTTATTATTTGTTGTTTGTTATAGTTAAATTACTTGTAATTAATTGTATTGTTATTACTATTACTCTTGTCTCTGAACTGATAATTCCATCGCTTCTTTCTATGGATTCTTTCGTACGTTTCGTTAAAAGTTATTCATGGATATGAAATATTCAAAGAGTAATCATATTATATATAAAAGAAGATTTTAATATATATGATATGAAAAAAGAATATTCAACAAGAATGCTATCCAACTAGTATATGTTGAAAAAAGAAGATTCAATGACTAATTCAGATCAAAGAAGATTCATACAAGATCGAATTATATAATGGAAAAAAGAGTTGATAACTAATCAAAATAGAATGGAAAAAACTCATAACTAATCCAAATCGTAAAAGGATAGAATTATGTAAATTTAACTGGAATTATAGAGTACTTGAAACAATAACTAATCAAAGAATAAACATAGAATTAATCAAAGAATGAAACATAGAATTAATCATAAAGAATTAAGAATTCAATAGTAATCATAACAGTAATCGTAAAGAATTCATAGTAATCATAAAGAATTCATAGTAATCGAATTCATAATAAATGATCATCAAGAATTCATAGCAGCGCCTCACTACTCGCTACGCCCGTGGTTCGTCGTACGCTAACAAGAATCGTCAAATTGATCGTCTTTTGGATTTGTGGAACCAAGGCAAATGCCGATCTCTCGTGTCATTTATCTACAAAACACGATCTCATAACTTGTTCTTCTTCATCATGGCCAAAGAAAACGAACAGGCGAGACAGGACCGCCTTAAAACCTTCCAATCGCTCCAACTCGAGCCCTCTCATTGGAAGTTTCTCGAAACAGCCCGCCCCATGCGTTTCCTGTCGGTAGATTACTCCAATGAATGTCACGAGGTGGATATAGTGTTCCCGCCAGAGGAGTTCCGGCCTGCTAATTCAAGCAGATACGATGCTTCTGTCAATCTTCTCCTAAAGGATTCCTTCCCCAAAGGAATCAATCCGCTTTTCATGAAAAACAAAATCAACCTGAGGTGCCGTTTCATCATTTGCATCCGTTGCAAAAAGTTGATCTATATAACTTCTGGTTCTAGAGGAAACGTCAAGAAATTGGAACCTCATTTCCGTAGAGTACACCCGGAAACACTCAAGATGCTTAGAGAAAAGGGCTTGGATAAGCTGAAGGCGCCACCAAAGGAATATTCCAAAAAAGTGCTACGTGAAGCGGTGGCTGCATTTATAAAGTATAACAATCTTCCGCCAAACACAGTTAATAATCCGTTTTTCAGGGCTTTGGTGGAAGTGATTAGACCGGGAACTACAAAGGATATTCCGATCTTTCCTGGTGATAAGCAGCTTTGGGATCTTACTTTGGCTCGCATTCTTTTCCCTTCGTTATTGGAGCATATTCCTGAGGAAGTAAGTGAGGAAGGTTAAGGAGATGAAATAGAAAGTAGATTGAAGGTTAAATGAAGGATAATTGGAATTGAAGGTAAATTGAGGATAAATGGAATTGAGGATAATTGAGGATAAATGGAATTGAGGATAAATAGGCATTTTGGTTAAATTGATATTTAAGCTAAATTGATAGACAAATAGACAAATTGATAGGAAACTTTAAAAGTTACGTCACGAAAGTATATACACAGCTATTCCCTCGGAATCTTGATGGTTTGGTCATATCCACGTTACTAACTAACATTTGCAAGCAATTCTGGACTCGATTTCATTAACTTAACCACAAATTAAAAACTGTTATAAGATGTTAGAGCAGGATTCCAAATATTGAATAATAGAGATAATGAAGCTGGAGAGCGGAAAATGAATAAATAAAAAGAATAAAAATGCATAATAATTTATAAAACTTAATAAAAATTTATAAAAATGAGTAAAAATGTTTAAATATGAGATTTTTTAAAAAAAAGCTAAAAACCAGATAATCCCAAAATATACATTTATAAAAGAAATTAGAATTGGTTAAATACTTAGAGACATCCATATAAATACCAAGGGTTTCTGTTTGTATTCATCTAGTAAACAGTTTTATAAAAATACGCAGTTTAAGAGTTTTATTAACTCAATGATATATTCCAGAGAAGGGATTTAATATACCTGTCAAATCTATTTTGACAATCTAGCAGAAATACAGTATTATACGAAATAAAATTTCCATCAAAAAACTAGTTTAATCAGCTTGTTATGTTTACTAAACAATAAATAAACGACTATAACAACTTTTTTCCAACACATTTCTTCACAGTTGTTCCATGTATCTCATATCTACCTAGATATCTACTCTATAGGGCTTGGAAATCTCCACGTTTATCGCCATCTATAATCTAATACTCAGAAAAGGGCAAATCCATACCGAAGCTGGTATGGCGCAGTGGTAGCGCAGCAGATTGCAAATCTGTTGGTCCTTAGTTCGAACCTGAGTGCTAGCTTCTTTTTTAAAAACTCATAAAGAAGTGAAACATGATTACCTGAAAATTTGCAGCCATTTGGATACCAAAATATAACGTGCTCAGTAGAAAAATACTTCAAAAAAAATAACTTGTCAGGATGCGAAATGCAGAAAGTTTCCATAGCAATAAGCAAAGGTTAAAGATGTAAAAGAATTCAAGATCCAGACGATCATTAAGGCGTCCAAGGAAAATAAAACGACGTTGAAAAATTTCTTTGCAACTATTCAAGTATGAATACTCTTTAGATAAAATTCATATTCAGGAATTCAAAGGAGACTTATAATTCTCTGATTTACTGTGGATTCGTGTATGATGATACTGCGTTCATTCTGGATATCTACATTACTCAGTTGGCCGTGGTGTATAGATCTTAGTTAAACTAGAAGTGAACTCAATTTTTAGCTTTCATACAGTCTTTACTTTTCATTCATACCTGACTGGAAATAACCTTTGGGATTTCCTTTATAGCTATAATCAAGAGTAAATATCCAGGCTTCAATAATATTATTCACATAAATTTCAGACTTCAAGACCATTCAGGGCAAGATTACCCTTTTATTTCTCATAAACTAATCCGATAAGAATAAAGTCAAAAGATTGACAGAGATGTCTATAGACCACCAAACCTTCTCAACTGCTATGCAAATTTGAATTACAAGTTCAGTGAGCTTGTGAATCGGCCAGTGTTTGAGAAACTTGTGCAAACAAGAACCTTTTATGATACGTCAGAATCTACATTGATAGTTGTAAAAAAAGAGAAAGTTACCTTTCCCAAAAAAACATTATATTCAAGGATGAATACCCATAGTAAATATAAAAATATATAGCTAGCCGAGCTGGTACCCTCAGCAATGTCAATCATACGCAAAATTGATAGCATAAAAGATTTTAATGGAATATTAATTAAAAAAAAATTGATTAATGGCAGGTTAAGATCCGTGAAGTCGAAGATCCCTAACAATAACCAGCAGCAACGTCCCTTTCGGGTGATCCCTCCAAATCTCCCAGCCAGCCACCCAATGAGAAATGGAGTAGTTCCAGTAACAGGAACAAAAGTGTCGAGGAAAAGTGTTGAAGGATTATAAATTTCTCAAATGACTGCAAAAACAAAAGTTATATATTATAAATGCCTGTGGCACGTGATACTTTTTTGTAGAAATTGCATGACCATTTAAAGAGTTAGTGATGAATTTCTTCTAGAGCTTTCTATAGAAATGCTGATACATGCTAACAGTTCATTATCTGAAACATGTTTTAGACTAAATTGAAAACTAAACTGAAGAGTTTCCGAAACTTTGTAGTATCTATCAGAAGTGTTTTGCTGCTCATTAGACTCTTCTCTATCTTCTATTATAATCATCTCTATCTTCTATACGCTCACTCGAAGTATCCAAACTTTATATGTGTAATTTTGATATTTATAAAGTCGCATTTTTGTGTCATGTTTCACATTAGTTGCAAAAGTTTCAAACCATTATGATTCTTCGTTTCACTTCCAATAGTGGTGTATGTTGAGTAGAGCTTGATTCCCTTACAGTTAATAAATAATGAGGGTAGTTAACCTTTGATTATTATACGAGGTCTACAATGATAACTTTAATATTAATTAGTTCTTAGGTCCAGATTACACATTATTCTGATTCTTGTCAATTATGAGAAATTACACACTTGATTGTTCCTACATAATTTTAGTCAAGGAAGGTTGAAGAGAAAAGCACGTGTAGTGTCATTGTCAATGTTTAGGTTTAGTAACTTAAGTATGAGTCTTGTTTCTGTTTTTTTCAAATTGAGAATCAGTAAAATATTAAATCTAACAATAGCTGGTGATAATTTAGTCGAAACAAGAAATAATTAGAACCTTGGGATCTTAAGTAATTAGACTTAAAAGTTTCAAGCTTAACTTGCGTCTCTTCAATCCATTGTTCTATAACTTTTATTTTACTCATTTCTTTTTCTTTTTATGGCTGCGAAAAACAAGTATGAAATTTGCATTTGGAGTTGTAGATTTATGTAATAGTATTGTGAGGTAATTTTGGCTGTTAGTGATAGCGAACTACGAAAACTCTAAAATACAAATTCTCCGTAAGAAGTATTTAAATTCATTTAGAATATTTATAGTACATTCTCTTAGAAGTATGTATTGGAGAAAACTGAATCATACAGCTAAGTTTGTAGCTTATACTGTGTAGTATACACGACTACAAGAGATTCAAAGACTGGTTACGCTAGATTATCTATATTAGAGAATAACAGGAGGCAAATATTGTTAGATATAACGTTGAGATACACTACCCAGAATCAGTCCGGCCATTATACCCTGGATTAATTTCTTCTATATCTAAGTGGTTTCCTTTTGGATTCTTTAAATTTCATTCACCTTTCTGGGAATTTCAATCAGAGAACAAGCCATCAAAGTATCAGATTCTCCAATCCAAAGTATCGAACATACACATTCTCACTTTCAAATTGATGCAATTGCCATGACAGTGACATATATAATGGGAAATTACCTTAGAATCTATGAAGAAAGGAAGAAGAGAGAAATTCTCCTTGTCATTGAAAAGCTCAATGTCTAAGGAAAATCACTGATAAAATACAGGAATCCTCGAAGCAAACAGGATAGTAATACACCCAACTAGATAATTAAATACTTTAGTATTGATAAATTGTATGTGTTATACGTTGTGGAAGATTCTTCCATAACATAACTACTGTTAAATGGAATATTGATATCTGTAGATTAACTCAGTTTCCAGCCATGGGGAAATACGATTTTCCGAAGATTCGTTATGAGGTACGTTCCAAAAGGAATATAAATATTGCAAATTGACATATTCAAAAACGTCATTTCATTCTCCTTTACAGGATAATAATTACATATTAGAAGAATCTGGTCATTTACTTGACTAAGTTTATGTGATTGTTAGTCCGTATATGATCCGCTAGGGACCGGGAATACGTTTTCCCGAGGGTTTACGGTACGCGCTAGCGTACTGAGGGTTACCGACCAATAAGAACTCAGTAAATATTGGTACGGTTACTACCGCAGCTGGCGATGCGGGAAATTTATATAGAAAAGTTTACGGCACTATCTTTTAGAGAGTGAGGTAACATTTTGGAGTAAACGGGATCATCGTGCTAGACTTATAAGCTTATAGTGGTATTTGAATATACAAATATAGATCGAGATAAATTAAAGACTGGTAACGCTAGATTATCTATACATAATCCTAAGGAGAACTAACCCAGGGCGAGGATAAACAGGTTGGTGTGAATCTTCCCAGCCGGCCTCGCCGACGCCTAGAAAAGGGCCTAATGTAGTGGCCAGTTCCTAGGCGGTTTAATAGTGATTGAATATAGATCGATACAAACACGTAATGCTAGATACATAATCGTAGTCAAATCAAGGACGAAGATCGTTTGACTAAACCCACACCTACTTCTTCAGTCCAGAATTTTCCGGAAATGACTGCCACTCTAATAATATTTTCATGCTGAGATTTTTTTATATTTCTTTGAAAACATATCACATTCATTCAGGAGGATACTAACACACTCTATACTGTTAAATAATTAAGTGTGCTGTTCAAAGACAGTTTCCCAGTAGCGGCTTACTTTCAATATAACAGCACTTCTGTGTGTTCCACCTCGCTGAAAAAATTCCAACTTTTCGGGCGTGTGGTCTAGTGGTATGATTCTCGCTTTGGGTTCCCAAATATGCGAGAGGCCCTGGGTTCAATTCCCAGTATGCCCCGAAACAGCAGTTGTTAGTAATTGTAAAATATTTTTAGCAGCGAATGTTTGCCAACACTCTGGTGTCTGATGATCCTGTGTGGTTCACACACGGGACGCTCTGTATCGGATTCCTATTTTGGTGCAAACTAGAGCGAAGGACTGAAATATCCTGGGATGTTTAGATTAATGGATCTCCTGGGATGTGACTCAGTCTAAAGTTGTTTTTGATAAATAAGAATAGAATAGTAACATAATGTATTAAGAACTAACTAAAACTAGTAATTGTGACATGAGTATCTCCATAGTAGAGTCAATTTCTGTTGAAGTTCGGGCTTTTCTATAAGTACGTTGAAGTTCGGGCCTTTCTCTCTTTTCCCTCTTACTAGTATTACTAGTTATCTTCTAGTTATTACTTATTATTTGTATTACTTATTATTTGTATTACTAGTTATTATTTCTATTACTAGGAAACTTAAAAAAAAGTAGAATTCAGAAAAACATGATTATTATAATTTGATAATTTGATATAATACTTAGTTTATTCCCACTTTAAACTGAATAATCGGTCTACTAGGAGTCAACTTGCCATCTTGATAATCTCTAACAAACTTGTCAATGACGTCATTGGAAGGACCATGAGGATATTCAGTCTGATCAATCGCGTAATTCTTCTTGGCTTGAACGTCTTTAATACCAAAAGAAGGAACAATTTGTGAATCCAAGGACATAAGCCCGGCATAAAATCCGTCCGTATTGGAAGCCACGCCTACAAAGTTGATTTTCCCGTAGAATTCCTTGCCCAATTTGGTGAATAAAGGAGCAACTTGTGCTCTTTGTTGGGTGGAATTGTAGAAGTAAGCAGCAAAAGGGAACCCAGATACCATATAATCGATGTATGTGCGTTCATTGAGGTCTCCAAAGTACGGAATTACTTGAAGAGTGACGAATTCTTGCATATTGGCGGTGATATTGGATGTGAGAGACCGAATGTCATTTTCAGAGTGAATGACATAGAGACCGGAAGTAGATGAAATAGATGAGGTATTAATGGATGTATTATCAACGGAAATAAACGTATGATCGGTTCTCGTTCTAGCAATACTTTCATACGCCTTGGTTTCCTCTTCAGAAGGATTAATAAACACCACATATGCGTTCTTCTGCTCCTTTACCAAGACTTCTAATGCTTTCATGGTTTCTGGACGAATCACAGGCTGTGCTTGTTTCATCATATAACTGATAATCCCTTTTGAATTCGCCTCTCCCTCGTACTTAACTCCTTCCGGGAACACCCTCAACGAAGGATAAATCTGAATACCATACTCCTTACACACCTCTACCTCCTCTAAACAGTTGATTTGTCCTAATACAATGTTCTGGGACATCAACGAGTTTGCAGCCTGGGCGAATTCCGGGTCGAAGATCTGGCAAAGGGAACACCCAGGAGTATAGAACTTGACCAAGAGAAGCTGGTTCTCCTGGATAAAAGAGCTTAAAGTGGAGCTGGTTAAGCTGATTACGGATTCAGTAGGCGCAGAAACCGCAAATGAAATGAACAAAGTGGCTGCAAAATATGGGAATCTCATAATGTTTGATGGTATATGAAGATTTTCCATAAACTACGTACATTATCTTACTTATATAGTGAACTTTTATTATTGTTTATGTTTTTTATATTTATGTTGTGTATTTTGGTGTATTTTTGATATTTATGTTGATATGTTGGTATATTTTTTATATTTCCGATATTTTCAAATTTTCCGACAGTTTCATTTTTTTTTATTTTTGTGATTTTTTATTTCTGTGGTTTTTTATTCAAAATTAATTTAAATACCGTTTAATTTTAGTACGAAGATGGTATAATCCCGTGTTCAAGTCCTGGTGTATTTCTTTAATATCTACATATCTAATACTAAACAAATATTATGAATCAAGAGAAAAGTTGTACCTAATAATCACTATAATCATGCCATATCCACCGGCTAGTGTTATAGAAACCACACCTTACACTAGCCATATCATCAGGATGGGGCTTAGATAAAGCGCAATACACATAAACGCTTTTCGAGAAAACGTCATATCACCCGAATTTCAAATAACCCATTTCTACCCCTACATTTCGTATATTTCGGTTCCGGCCCGAGATAAAGATACGAGCATATGAGTGATACGAGCATAGCGAGTATCTGGTGTAATATGAGTGTAATGAGTGTAATGAATGCATTACAAGTGATATTTAGAATATACATACAATACATACAAGAATATACATAACATAAGATATATATAGATATACTCTTTTACCTTTTAACGCCACCTGGTTAGTTCCTGAAATTCGTTGCTCTGGAAATCAGAGGTTATGTTTCTATGTAGGCGCAAGGAAATGCCAAGTAATGACCCTATTCAAAAGAGCGTCTAGGGTATTGCCTCATGGTCTTACGAGTTAAATTCTAGGAAATTGCAACTTTATTAGGAAACTATTAGGAAACTATTAGCAACTTTATTAGGAATCTGATTAGGAACTTTATTAGGAAAGTTAAAAGGGCACATAACCTTATGCGATTTTTATTTTGCAGCCATATAAAACACCATTTAGTGAGTGAGAATGCTAAATAAGATAAATAAGATATATAAACTACGTATGGATTATTAGTAATATACTACATCAAAAATGTGGATCATTTATATTTACAGATTCAGCACAGAAACAGGAGAATACACTGATTTTCAAGTAATTTAGAACCTTCGGTTTGTGAGTATAAAGCAAGGTTACCTTCTGTAATCCATTTAAGTTGGAATTTACAATAATGGAATTAAAATCGGAATCAGGTCCTGGTAACACAAATAGACAAGCTTACAATAATATACGAAGAAAATAAAAAGTTAAGGCTTAGATCATGAGGTAATTAAAGTCTTTGGGGTTTAATGAAAAGTTCATACTTGTGGAATTTTGTGAAACTGCTATAAAAAACCACCATATATTTCTTTAATTTTGGACTCTAATTTTTTTCAATGATTTTAACTTTTTTATTCAATTTAATAAAAGATGAAGAATGTAAACGCAGCGTAATATGCGCATAAAAAACCGTTATACGCAATTAAAAGCATAGACTTCCCGGCCCCGTCGTCTATTCTCTGATTTTTGGCATATGGACGTGTGGTTTCTACTGGAGCAATAAAAGTCGCTAGGAATGTGCATGATTAGACTTAATGATTGAGATTCTTATTATTTATAGAGAAAAATTTTGCACCCAAGTGACGAACTGTAGCATAATAAGTATAGTAAGTATAGTCTTTAAATATAATCATTGTTACTTGTTAGGCACGTGTAGGAGTTTTCGTGTAGGAGTATTTCTGATTTCGAATTTAGGGGTTTAAATTTAGGGGTTTAAATTTAGGGGGTTTTAGCTAGAATCCATATAATCCTTATCATAAATCATATGTCCTTTATCATTTATCCTTTATCATCTCTAGTAGATGTCGCTTCGCTCATCTACAAGGACATACAATTTCTATGAAAATAATTTTTTTAACATTTTTTTTACAATTTCTATGAAAAATACAATTTGAAATTTTCTGAAGCAATTTCATTAAAACATGTTTATAAGCTGGATTATAGGAGTTACTAGTTGAGTGAATTTGCACTTCTATTAGTTTGCTGTGAAGAACTATCTAATACCCTATAAATCAAACCTAGCAGGGTTATTCACGTCAAGTAGGAATGAGGTAGATAGAGTAATGGAGAGTGTGTGAGTTGTTCATTTACAAGTATGATCATTTTAGACATGTTTGTTATTGATCATAAATCGGGTTGTGAATGGATCAACTCAGTGACCAGATTGTTTTGATAGAGGAAGTAGTATAGAGTATAGAGTATGTAGTATAGAGTATTTAGTATTCAGAGATTCCACCTAAGTCTTATATACACCATTGTTAGAGTTTATTTTAGGGTTGTTCCATTTATCATAAAGTCTTTTTTAAGATATTTGGTGATTACATAGAATCGAGATACAAAGTATATTTACAAAGTATGTTGGGTTGTTTTAAGCTCTATATTATTCGATAACCACTCTATAACCACTCTATAACCACTCTATACCACTCTATACCACTCTATACTTCTTAAACTGTTTAATTAGTATACCGGGAAACAATACCTTGAAAATGATTAATAGTTCACATATTGATAAACAACTAAAATACCTATACTGTAATGATGGTGTGGAGAGAAAACAGAAGGGATTCAAGTATCAAAGGTTGATAGATTTTCTCTAATGGAGCGTCTATGTATTGTTTGTTCTGTTTCTTCGGTATATTCATATACTTCGCATCTTGATAATTGAAGTGTGTTTCGATATTGAATATATTTTTATTTAAAGATTTGACACAGAAAGAAGAATCACCGCTTTATTTCATTACTAATACAAGGTGTACAAGGTATTTGTGATGTGCCCCTTTTTGGAACAACATGGAATACCCTCCTATTATTCCGTGTCCACATAAACTTAACCAAGATAACTTCCCGTGTCTATACGGATATTAGACCTCTCCGTGTTAATTCTTGAAACTCCGTTTGGTTCTTAATCCCGCTCTCTCTTAATCCCGTTCTCTCAATTCCTCCAGTCCCTGCATCAAACGTACAAAGTCGCGATTACTAATCCACCTGACACATCCACCAGATACATCTACCAACAGATGAAACCCTGGATTACTAATTCTGCCGTACACATCGCCCCATATACCATAAACAGACTGTGACAGGGACTGTAGCAAAGTTCTATTAAAGGTGGTGAAAAGTTGTAATTTTTTTATTTTTCTTGTAAGATATCTATAAATCTATAAACCTTCTTATTATGACTGTTCTTGTTACTGGTGCCACTGGCTATATCGCTCAACATATCCTTCTTCAATTGCTTGAACAAGGCTATGACGTTGTTGGAACTGTTAGAAGCGACAACAAGGGAAAGAAATTGGCTGCGAATTTGCACAACGAAAAGTTCAAGTACGAAATCGTCAAGGAAATTGCAGCCAAAGGTGCCTTTGATGATGTCTTGAAGAAGTATGAGTTTGACGTTGTTCTTCACACTGCGTCTCCGGTTGTTTTCAATGCCAAGGACATTGAAACCGAGGTCTTGGACCCTGCAATCAACGGGTGTGTTGGGATCTTGGAGTCCATCTCCAAGTACGCACCTTCAGTTAAACGTGTTGTTGTGACCTCATCCCTTGTTGCAGTTGCTGGAGCATTTTCTCCCGAGATGGATGTGACTCTTTCCGAGAAAGATTGGAACCCTATCACCAAGGAAGAATCTTTATTGAACGGGGCTGCTGGGTATGCTGGTCTGAAGACTTTTGCCGAAAAGGCGGTTTGGAAATTTGTCAAGGACACAAAGCCTAAGTATTCGGTTTCCACTGTTCTTCCCAGTTATGTTTTTGGTCCACAGGCTTTTGACGAGGCTGCTGCTGGAGATTTGGGGATTTCTATCCAGGTGGTTACTCTGGTAATCAAGAAGCAGCCGATTGCAAAATTTGGTCTCTTTATTGATGTTAGGGACACTGCCAGGGCCCATTTGATTGCCTTTCAAAGTGATGAGGCGATTTCAAAGAGAATCTTTCTTGGTTCTAGCATCTTCACTGATGAAACTCTTAACAACATCATCAGTAAGAATTTTCCTAAACTAGGACTCGAACCTGTTGAAGTTTCTCAACAGGAAATCCTTGCCAAATGGGACGATTCTGCAACCAGAAAGATCCTTCAGTTCGAGTACACTCCGCTTGAAAAGAGTTTAGTTGATACTGTTAGCCAGTATGTTCGTGCTGGTGGTGAATAGTGGATACGAATTCAAAAGTAGATATAGTTAATATGGATTATATTAAACGATTTGTAGTTATTTCAGGAGAATATATCTCAGCTGTTATGGGTTTAATTGGACCAATAGCAGTACAAGCCAAAAGTTGCTCCGATTTTTCATGATCTAACATCAACCTATCAATTGAGGTTCATCAACAAGACTTCGTGGCCAAGCTGGTTAAGGCGTAAGACTGTTAATCTTGAGATCGTGAGTTCGACCCTCACCGAGGTCGCTTGTTTTTGATAATATAACTTGATGGTTTTCAAATTATTGGATTTCCGTAGTTTGGAATTGAAAAATGAAGTGGTTTTTTTTCTATTTTGCACCCAATATTTCTGGTGGAATGAAAAAGAAGAAAATTGTTAAGAATCTTATAAGTTGATGTTTGACGAGAAGTCATGAATACCGATAATGGAAGTATAACTTTATATTCCGGGATTTGTAGCGATTTTATTTTGTCTTTCTATTGTCTTTT
Source organism: Aciculoconidium aculeatum (assembly GCA_030579395.1). Taxonomy (NCBI): domain Eukaryota; kingdom Fungi; phylum Ascomycota; class Pichiomycetes; order Serinales; family Debaryomycetaceae; genus Aciculoconidium; species Aciculoconidium aculeatum. The sequence continues at coordinate 227,417 of JAKTQU010000020.1, forward strand.
TTCTATGTCAAAGAAGAATCTTCTAAATTTTAGCTCTTGTAACTCATGTAATTATTGTTATTCAAGTAATTATTGTAACTTGTGACTCGCGTAATTCTTGTAACTTTGTAACTCAAGTAATTCTTGTAACTACTTAAATCTTGTAACTTTGTAACTATTTAAATCTTGTAACTTTGTAACTCTTTTTCTCGTTGTTGCAACCTTCCACAATCTAAAGAGTTTAGTAATAGTTAAAGGGTTAATAAAAATGTATTACAAATGAATTTTACACATCCTGTCCAGGACCCTATATAAAGGGCCCTATATTCCTCTTTCTATATGAATACTTAACCAGCTAAGACATATAACCATTGGTAGCCTGACATTGAATTTCTAATTTGTATATTTTTATACTTATTTATTTTCCTATACTTAAATACAAAACCCTACTAACCTCTATTGTTTACCACATGTGATTGTCTATAAAAGGCTAAGTATATCATACAGACATTATGCTAATTATCTATGATAATAAATATTTTAAGTAGCTTCATTGTATCAATTAACTCATTTAAGAAGCGTAAAATCCACCAAGTAGTCAATTTTCAGGAAAATAATCATGTATTTGACGTTTTAGTAGAGGGCAAATAATTTAGGTTTACAGGTTCAGTTTTACTGGCGCATACGCTGCTGTTTTCAGATCCTCTTCAGGCTGTGCTGAGTTCATATGTATTCAGCTGGTGGAAAGTTGCACTGGAAACGCTCTCATTGATGAACATTCAGTTTGTCACATTTTAAAGAGATTGTATAAAAGCCACCTAATAACCAGTAACAAGCAAATACACCAATTACACCACACCATGTCATATGATCCTCCATCGTTTAGCTGGGCCACTCGGTTCTTCCACGATTTCTTCCCTTTTAAACCAACATACACCGAAATTATTATTAGAAACTTCATATATTAAATTAATAGGACCTAAATATAATTTTTTAACAGAAGCAATAGTTTTGGTTAAAAACATTCAGAAGAAGTTTTATTGAAAATGAAAGAAAATTATTCTGAAGCAAATAGAGAAGAGTTCTCTTAATCTATTTATCTATTTATCTCTCTTTATCTCTTTATCTCTTATATCTTAATCTCTCTATTCTCGCCACTTGTCTTTTATTTTAAAAAGTGGTGCTTATTACCGGAGCCAATACCGGCGTGGGTTACCAAACAGCCAAGTCGCTTGCTCTGACCAACGCCAAGATATACCTGTTTGAAGAAACGAGGAAAAGAACCTTGCAGCCATTGGCCAAGTCGAGGTTGCCGAGGAGTACAAGAAGAACGAAATCAACCCAATATCAAGGGCGATCTCTCGGACTTCCATCAAGCCCGCTGTAGAATAGTTTTTGAGCTTCAGATTGGACATTGTCATCCACAATGCAGGGATTAAGCGGGGTCCAAGTCCAAACAGGGCTACGAGTTGCAGAAGTTGCTTGATCCGATTTTCATCAAGACCTCGTTAACAAACAAGCCGAACGAGAGCAGAATCGTCTGGGTTACTTCCACGGGGCAACCACTACAGATCCTGTTGAGGCTTCCTTGAGAGGATCTCAAAGTGACGAGCACAACCAGAAGATCTGGAAGTTCTTGGAAGACCATGTTGCTCCATATGTTTAGGGTTGTTTCCTTAGTGGATGAACTTTTATTTAATATGACATTTGATAGGAATTTAATTTGAGCTTTGAGGCTTTGTTTTCTGATTTTTAAGCTTAGGATTTTTATATATATTTAAGTATAATTATACAAATCTATATATTATAGCAATTAGTACTATTTCCAAGGCTCCTAACCAACGTACTAGACTAACATAGAATGAAGTAATTTAAACAAAAGATGGGACCAAGTCCCAAAGGAATGTTAAATCCCTTGCTGCCAAATGCAGTCAGTACCCCTCGAATCAATCACGACAGGTGTTAAATCCCTCGCTGTCATCACAGAGTTGAAGCTTGAGCTCCTAGGAAATCTAGACCCTGACGAAAATCTTGCCAGTCTCAGAGATCAATACATATCTACTTAACAACCTTTATCTTACAAAGTACCCTTATTTTTAGATAGATCAGACTCACAATCGAGGGTACATATCTTTTTTTGGGGATATCACAATTCATCTAATCCGCTCAGATTTAAGACCTTATGTGGGCAAACAGAGGTCTCTACACTTTCCCATTCGTGAAGTCATTCCTATACGAGGATTTGAAGCTGGAAGATGGCTCCCGCTCATAAAGCCTGTGGAAATCACACATACACCCAACTTTACCCCGATTTTCCAATGACATATCTTTGGAAGACGCTGACAGCTTTCAAGAGATAGCCGGGTAGCAACAGCCTCCACACCTAGTCCGAGCATTCTTCTACAACCGATCTCCAAACTGTCATCTTGACAACCCTCTGACATCCAGGGGAAATCTTAAAAGCTCACAGGAATTATCCAAGACCATCACAACTTCATTGATGCTCCATAGTTATCTCCGTTCCTCTTGCAAAGTAAATAACCAGAGGTCGCTATTTCGGATGCCAATTCTTATAAAGAGAAACTATCATGATTTCCTGTTTCCAATACTAAAATAAGTATGTTCGTACTTATCAGTCCATGGGTGATGCCTGCAAAACTTGGCATTTCCAAGATTACGTTCCAAAGATGGAAAGAAGGACACATTAAACACTCAAGAAGCAGCACTGCCTCTCCAGTTTTCAGATCACTTGATTGCCATCAACAAGCTTTCTCCATCCAACGTCAAGCGTATGGTCATCACCTTCCATGGTTGCTATGATTTCAGCCAACTTTCCGGAACCAAACGTTGTTTCTGAACAATTCTGGAACCCTATCACCAGGAATGATGCCTTGTTGCCCTTATCTGATATATCCCCTGAAAGCGTAAGGCTACTTGGCCAAGGGTCAATTAAATACCTCTACTGGTCCAATTATACAGTGGTATGGTCTTTATCGATGTGAGCGATCCTAAAGCAACACTGCTTCTAAAAACAAGAAGAATCTAAGAGATTGTTCCTTCATGGTCCGAAAAAGTTCTGTATGAAGACTCGGAAGGAACCTGGTTAATACCTCATTATCTACATGATTTTTTAAACTGGAATGAAGCAGTCATAGTAACAAAGCAGTCATAGTAACCACACTGTGACCTGTCCAATTCCCCACAAGAATTCCCCACAAGAATGTAAAAATTTGCGGGATATTCTAACACATATATAAACCTTCGTCTTCAGATCTGCTGATCTATTGTATTCGTTTTTGTGGTGTTGGAATGCATCCTTCTGTTTTTGGAAACGACGATTCAAAATTCCTCAAGTAACATCACGAAGCACAAATTCTAGAAAAAAAAATCAGGTACACGATACGGAAGATATCACGCACCATATGGCCCCTGGAAAACGTAACGATACTGCTTTGACATTGACAGATTTTATGAATTTTTCAATATGTTTTAAGACATAGGTCAAGTATTTACAAACTAAAGACACATAGGTATCTATTTTATGTCACAACTAGGATTTTTCATCATGCCTGTGATTTTAATGGAATGATGGCTTTTAAGCCGTGAAACTCGTAAAGTATCGTTTATTATTTACAGTTCAATTGTCTTCACTTAGGGCCGGTGTTTGCGATAATAAATGCCGTTTCACTACAGCTCTATTCTATTACAAATTCCCAATGACTATACCCCTATGGTTATCGGCAATACACTTAACTATAAAAGATACCTATTATCTTGTCAATTTGATATTCTCTCCCAACAACAATCTCTCACTTACATTCGCTTACTATGTTCCTTCCAAACGTCTTGGCTTTAATTGCCCCAATTTTCCTCAACGCCCTTTTGGCTTCTGCCTTCAACGCCGGTGGTAACGACAATGTTGCCGTCTACTGGGGTCAAGATGGTAGTGGTAGTCAACAATCTCTTGGTTACTACTGTGACAACACTCCAGCCGATGTCATCATGGTTTCCTTCTTGTCTGGCTACCCTGCCACCCACTTGGACTTGTCCAACGCCTGTGGAGACACCTACTCAAGTGGTCTCTTGCACTGCTCCAACGTTGCCAATGACATCAAGCACTGTCAATCTCAGGGTAAGAAGATCATTATGTCTATTGGTGGTGCTGCTGGTACCCATGGCTTTTCTTCGGACCATGAAGCTGCTCAATACTCCCATGTCTTATGGAACAAGTTCGGTGGTGGTCAGGACTCCGAGAGACCTTTTGATGATGCCGTTGTTGATGGTTTCGACTTTGACATCGAAGACAAGCACCCAACCGGTTACGCTGAATTGGCCAAAATGTTGAAGAGATTATTTGCTACTGACACTTCTAAGCAATACTACTTGACTGCTGCTCCTCAATGTCCTTACCCAGATGAATCTGTTGGTGATGCTTTGCAAAACGTTGGTTTCGACATGATCTTCATCCAGTTCTACAACAACGACTGTAACTTAGACAAGAACTTTAACTGGAACACCTGGAAGAGCTTTGCCCAAAACACTTCTCCAAACAAGAACATTAAGATGTACGTTGGTCTCCCAGGTTCTTCCTCTTCTGCTGGTTCTGGTTACATTGCTCCAGACCAGGTTTTACAAACTTTGCAAAACAACAATGTTATGTCTGATTCCAACTTTGGTGGTATTATGCTTTGGGACGCCTCTACTGCTTTCGGAAACCAAGTTAGTGGTTCCAACTACATCCAATCAATGAAGAACGTTGTCACCAGAAACAGTGTTAGAGAAATCTTTGAAGGCAGCTCTGTCCAACAAGTTAGAGTTCCAAGATCAACCAACGTTGTTAACTTTGCCGTCTAATGCATCTACAATCCTGTCGACTTTATCCAGTGATTACCCAGCAGACGGCTTTTTTTTATAAGTTCATATATATATACTATGTGTATATACTATGTATTAGCAATGTACTAGGGAGATCTTTATCTGATTTGCAGATTGAAGTTCCCAGTTCAAAAAAAGATGTAGCTGTATCTCTTCTATTGCTTGTATTTTAGACCATCTATATGTTTATTATTTTCATCAGTATTTCTTTTGCATCTATTTAGTCAAATGTGATTGCTCAAGTTCATTTCATATCTCAGCAATATTTCTGATTGAAGCATTAATACCCCTTAATATGCAGCTAATAAACATTCGTGCTGCTGAACTTATTAATTACTTAAAAAAAGGTTTAATTCGTACAGTTAATATATCCGTCTATTCTAAATGAAGTTTGTTGTGGGGCTTGTTCACTATGAGTATTTTCCGAAATCGGGTACACCACATTGTTTCCGTTGTCTAGGCAGAGCTTCTAGAATAAAGCAACTTTTTTACGGGAGATTTCACTTCCTTTTGTAATCGCAGTTTTTTTTCTGTTTCTTGACGATTCCTTGCATTCCATACTTAAGCCTTCTTATGAGAATTAAAAGAACACAATTAAAGCATCCTAATTTGAGAGATAGTACAGATCAGTGACTAGATGACTTTTAAACCCCTTTTCACCAAAGTTCTTCACAACTTGGGAATCTTGTCTTGAAATTACCTTAAAGCGGCTCAATATATTCTGCTCAAACTTGTTTAAGTAATTCCTCATCTATAGAAATACAAGCTGGTCGAATTAATGATTTTGCGTAAAACATACATTCCATGTATACACTTCACAACATTTTAAAAAGATATAAATACCACCCATTGCTAAATTTCTCTTCCCTGTCATTCAATACATTTCCTCCAACTACAATGCGATTTTCCACTGTCGCATCACTGCTCAATCTTCTTATGTCGCTGCTATCAACGGTGACGCTACCGTCTACGATGTAAGCTTGGGTGCCTGTTGCTGGAATAACTCTGACAGCGTTATATTGTTGCCATTGGTGACAAGAGATTCCGTGAGCAAACTCCAAATAACGCAGTTGTAAAATAGTTGGAATTACACAGTAAGGGTCTAACATAAATTTATGGCAAGTAATTACAATGTAGGTTCACAGTTCTATTTGGATTTGTTAAAAAAAATTTAGAATTACTACATTTCTTTCTAATAATGATTTTTATTAAGGATGAAATTTTAAACACCCTGTCTGAAGACCCAACCAAACCTAGCGTACTAAGATAATTTTGTTATATTGTGCGGCGTAAAGCCGCGGTTTTTGTATGGCGTAAAGCCGTTTTGTGTGGCTTAAAGCCGTGAGTTTTGTGTGGCTTAAAGCCGTGAGTTTTGCGTGGCGCAAAGCCGTATTTATAAGGATTTAACCTTTGTTTTGAATCGTAGATTCGAACACCCCTGAGGATTTGTCTCTGAACGCGTGCCGATTAGGCTACAACGAACAGAGACAGAAAATTGCCAAAAAAAACGTTACAGTATGAATCACACAACAGCAGAAATCCACTTTTCCTCTGGATACACCAATTTATAGCCAATTATATAGGAATCTGTTGCTAGAGTTACCCAAATGCTTCACCTAATAATGTGCATATATCAAATAAAATAAAACAATTGATGTACACATGTTTCTCATAGAATGAATATACCTGAATAATGCCCACACCAAATTACACACACATACAAGCTCTCCACCTTTCTGCTACACCTTCGGACGCCACCTATCAACTAAGATCTATATACACAAAACGTGAATAAAATGGCACTAAATGTTTTGTGGGCATATCAGTGAAGTCCCATTAGAAACAAAATCTATCCCAATCCCTTGAAGAAGAATGTCGGACTTTATATTCCGTAGTAGAATACTTTTCGTTGAAGACCGTCACCAAGGTAGATATCAAGTATATAATGAGAAAAAAACACTTTTTGAGAAATCCTTTGTCAATCTGAAAACTATAGTCGTACACGTTCCTGACTATATTCTGTCGCTGTGTTACAAACATTTAAGGATTGTTTACGAGATTGTTGGATTTGTCTAGTTCTCCAGTAAATTGTAAGATCCTAAATCAATTTTCATATATTATCACTAATTATTCAACATCTGCTTAACAGGAGCACTTTGTTCTAACAGACGGTACTCAATTGAGATATCTTGTCTTTCATCCGCTTTATCAGAGAACGGATACCTCGCCCCGTGGCCCTCTACAATGCCAAGGTTCGTAGTAAGAGCATTCCATTGAAAGAGGCCAAGCCGTAACACAAGAGGAACAGATACATCCTCAGATAGTTATCGTGGGGTTCGGAGAAGACTCTTGAAGAGTTCAGTGTGCCAAAATTCTTTCTATGCTAAAATTCCTAATACAATTCAATTGTGTACATAACGATGACCAGTTTGATTAATTCGGTCTACAGTGTACAAACACCCAACTTCTACCTACTGTGACACCGACAAGGTTAATTTGTTAAATGCGGTCAATCTCAATCATATCGCAATATAACTACCCCTATCTCCCTAGGGAAATTTGCAGGATAAAATCTCACTTCATGAAGAGTTAGTCAGCTGAGAGGTAAAAAGTTAGAAGAATCCACTCAACGGAAACTTTATCATGCAGAAGTTATAATTCATTGTAGAGTCCAGATGAAAACTTGACAACTAAATAACTCAGTTGGAAGCAAATTTAGACCCTTTACATAGTCAATTGAGAGGTATACAACGACTTTGTACGTATGGTATGAACATACAATACACCCACTTCTCTTATTCTCTTTGATTTGGTCTGTTATTTCTTTCCAGATATTCATGTAAAACCATACCGTCAAGATTATGGAAAAGTCTTTTAAGTTGGCTGGATTTTTATTGCAAAATAACTGAACCATCAAAATAATTGGCAAAATGAACCACATCAATAGCATCATATCAAGTTTGTGATAGAATATGAGGCCTATGTGGAACCACATATCTGAGAAGAGCCAATTGTTTATCATTTATCAAATTTGAGAAATGTTCAATTGCAGTTTGCAGCCATTCCTCTCGAATGCACAAAAAAAGCCAAAGAAACTTAAACATCAGACGACTTCTGTTTCGACGTGGTCTCACTGGTATCATGATGGCTCAAAAATCTGAAAAGCTGGAAAACTTCAAAAGGCTTGTTATATTTGTAAACAGTACCTTACCTGATTTAATCTCTTATCATATCACCACTCATCACACCTCCTTCGACTAAACAAACTGAAGGTTTGCAAAGTTCGAAGGTTTATGAAGTTCGAAAAAAACAGAAGTTCTACACGAATAAGAAGATACATAATATTAAACAAGTATATAATAATTTTAACAACAAAGGAAACAGCAAAGAGACCTAAAAAGCTGCCAATTCTGGGTAAATCATAAATTGGTCCCAATTCCAGAATTGGTGATCAGAATATGAGTTCACTGATTTAAGAAATAGTAAAGTACTATAACTTCAATGAATGTTTTAGAGAACTTTGAAGGTTCTCAGTTGATTTACTTTGGGACTTTGCTAACTTGGATGATGTGGGAATCCTGGATATGTACGACCAGAGCTTAACATGATAAACCGATATGTGACCGATTCATTGCTGGACAAGATTCAATTGGATCTGAAATTTCTTCCATGCTTCCAGAAATATACTTCCAGTACCAAGATACCTCTCGTTCTACTTTTTCCATTCCAATCAATTGGCTGCAAATTTGTTAGGCAGTTCCGAAATGCTCGCGCGTACATAACGGAAACCGATTCACTAAATTTGCAGCCAACTGTTCGGGCGGATAGATATCGCGGAAGCACCTCTACACTGGAATAATATCTCTCGGCCTGATCATCTAAGGAATCTCTATCTTGTCGTCCAGCAAACTACTGGAGCTTTGGTTTTCAAGCTCGGTCCATGTTTCTAGTTCTTCTGGCTCACGTTCGAATTCGTGAATCATGTTGATGTCCAGGAATTTAACAGATTTGGTCTTTGGAGGGCCAGATGCACTAGAGAGCGGAGTGATAAATTTGAAACACGATTTCAAGCGGACTTCAGCCGAAACTAGACCAGGCAAACCAGCTCTTTTCAAAAGAGGACTATCTTGGATGCCAGCCAAAGAAACAGTCCGATTGAAAATAGCTGTAGCCGAGTTGTTGGTTGAAAGTGGGCTTTTATCGACTTTTCCAAAGGTGAAGTTGCTGTCCTTTTCTCTAAAGGCATCCCAGTTAGTGGGATCCTCGCGGATTCTGATTCCCTCAAGAAAAGCCAATTTGTGCTGGTAAGCTTCTTCGTAGTTCTTCATGGTGTGAGGATGACCAGAATTTCTGTTAAACTCATACATCTCATAAGTACTCGTGTTGATCTTGAAGTAATGCTCTCCAAAGATCATTCTGCCAATTTCTTCTTTTTTCTTCAATTCTTCAGCGTTATCCTGCTTATGTCTGGTTATCTTTAAAGATGACCAGGCCTTCCTACTGGCTCTACTAATCTTGGCCATTGCCCTTCTTCTCTTTCCAGCTTTGCAAGCAGGAGTCAGCTCGTCAACTGGCTCCCAACTTGGCAAAGCTGGTTCGTTGGGTTTGGAGGAATGCATCGGGGTTGAACCGGAAGTCGATTCCAGCAAAGAAACAACTGGAGAAGAAGAAACAGGGCCAATATTGGAGGAGACACTGGAGACACTGGATTGGACAGACGTGGCGGAGTCACATGGGATCGAAGAAAATACAGAAGGAATGGAGGAAGAGGAGACTGGGGAAATGCTGGCTGGAGAGACTGAGGTCGACTCAATCTCTGAACGGGTGGTGTTTGTGGCTGGAAGACCAGATGGGAGACAAACTGGAGAAGTCTTGCCAACTGGGATTCCAATGGGTTCCTTGGTAGTGGAACCGCTTGTAAAGGTGGTTTTGAAAGCTTCCTTAGCCGATTGGGCAATCTTGGAGTGCTTAAGCTTGAAAATGGCTTTTCTGATCCTTTGCTTGGATTGTTCCAATCTCTGGGTCATTTTAACGGTTTCAAGAGTTCTGTGTGGGTATTGCATTGTTAAAACGTTTGGTAGTTTCGATTTCGTAAAGTAGAAGGCGTTCTGATTGTAAAGAAGGCGTTCTGGGGGTAATAATGTGAATTATCTAAAGAAGAAAAAGAAGGAAAAAGGGAAAACAAAAAGTGAAAACAGATTTGGCTCTTTTATGGTTCTGTGGCTGCAAAAACAAATGTGACTTCTGAGAAAAAAAAAAGAAATGGCTGCAAAAATATTTAGTGGCAAAACAGACACAAACTTGAAAAAGAGAAAATAGGGGAACTAGGGATTTATGACAAAGAATAGATTATTTTAAATATTGTCTATCAATTTTGTAACCTATCCATGTCCTATCAAATAATTGAAAATCCAAAACCTTCCTATGAGTAAAGTGAAAAGGAGTTTGGGAATAACAGACACATATTTTGTTCGGGAATGGCTTGAAGGAAGTTAACAGGTTTGGAATGAAACTATTAATGAGGAAATAGTGGCAGTTGGAAATTTGGCCAAGCCGTAAGTGCATCTTTAACTCAATGGTATATATTTAAGCATAATTATACATGTGATTTTTAAGTGCGAATATTCTCAACACGCATTGAATACTTTCGACTAGAGAAATTAAAACCTGAAATAAACCAATTATGAAAAATTTCTCCAATTACTTAATGGATCAGGCTTCCCTTGGTTTGAATTTAATTTCTAATGGTATGACTATTTCCTGTTTAAGATAAATAAAATGTAAAAAGATTGTAGATCTCATAACTATCTATTGCAGATCACATGCTTTTCTTTTCTTTGTGTTTCATACTGGAAAAGATCATACACTATGGGTCTAAGGATATTTGTATGATACTAAAGACTCTATAAATATTTCACCTTGTTGCTCCTAAAGTATGCGTATATCCTCAATTTTCTTTACTATATATTTATATCATTTACAAGTCCAGTTGGTCTATAATACGACTCAACTGCACAATTAGCAATTAAATTTACAGAGTTAAGAGCGATTTTAATCAGCTACAACCTCCCATCCTACTACAGTTACTTCAGAGAACTTTTATTACTGTACAATCATAAAACTCACTAATACTGCTGCATCTGGTGTTGTTCATAGTGCTTAAAGTAGCTGGCTAAAGGCGAGTCAAAGCCTAGTATGCTACAGTTGTCCCCATACTCAACCAACTCGTAGCAACATGGGCAAACAACACAATTCTTGAGACCTACCTTTCCGGTTTTGTTTTCCACATAATAAGTGTCAACCATAATTGGGTTTGGGATACTGCCGCAAAGACGACCTTCACGTAGGAGTTGCGATATATAGACGGACTCATTGATTTTGTAGAAATTAGTCTCTATACAGAAGCCACAGAACCCGTATTTGCACATGTTTCTGTCGTGTCTTGTTTTGTCGAGACAAGCATTGACGACCTGTGGCTCAAAGAGAAGTTCACCGCACTGGTTGTAGGAGTAGAACGAGTTGATGTTATACTTCAACAAGTCTACCATTTCTCTGAGGTGTGCAATTACGGTGTCTCTGTTTGGTAGGTCTTCTGCAGGCTTTTTAGCTTGACCATGAATATAGCCCTTCTCTGGGAATTCATGTCCGCAAGAGGAGTTTCTACAGGATTTAAAAAGTTCCGGGTAATGTCCTTTGTTGGGTTTGCAATATGTTTCTGGTTCTGAAATTGTTTCTGAGACGATTTCTCTGTTAGTGCGTAAGATTAAAGCGTTTGAAGAGGAGGTTGAGTTTGGAAGATGGAGAATTGGATATTCAAATTGTTTAGAGAGTTTGACGAAGTCCATGTCAATTGGTTGAAGAATTGGAGAGTGGTTAGGAAAAAATGGTTTAGTGTACTTGACTAGAGTCAAGCATTTGACTGGAGAGTCGATAATTGGAGTAGAACGCAAAATTGGTTTGTCAACCAAAAGCTTTTCTAATGAAAAGTCAATTGGAAAAAAGTCATTGTTGCTTTCAATGTTTTCCAAATGCTTCTGTTTAGGAGAAAAATCAAATTGACCACAGTCATTGGAAAGGTCATGGTTTGGAGAGGTGGTTTCATCTTCATAGATGAAATTGTTGACAATTCTGCTGCTCTTGAAAAGTTCAGCAAAAGGGTAGAGACCGTCTTTCTCAGATGGAGAACTAACACTGGTCAACTTGGCAAGAGTAGCCAAGCGAGTTGGTCCCTTCTTGTTGATAACTGGCCCAGTTCTCTTTCCATCAAGGAGACAAAAGAGCTGCTCAGCAGTACAAGAAAACTCTTGGTTGCAGTTGCAGTTCAAGTTGACGTTGAAAGTAAAGTTGAAGTTAAAGTTGAAAGTTTGAGTGGAAGACATTTTGTAGTTAATAGCTGAAGAAAAAATTCTAAATTCTGGGGATTTCTGTTCCTTTTTATATTAAAATGGAGCGGATGAGGATTTGAATTTCTAAATTCTGGGGATTTTCTGTTCCTTTTATATTAAATGGGAGCACTTGGAGTTTCCAATTCTTTCTGGGAATTTTTTTATATTAAAATTACAGTGGTTCATTTGAAGGGCAAATTTGTTATACTTTCCTGTTATGGACATTCTTTTTGGATAATATGGAAACTTGAAAGAAAAAACATAGGGAAGAATTCTTTCTTTTTGGGGCTAAGTATAATCTGCTATTGGGAGCTGTTTTGGGATGCGTGTGGAAACGGAAGCTCAGCATGGTGAGAGTATCACTCTTAGTATGACATGTGACCTGCAATGATTTTAATAAGGTGCTTGGGTGTGAATTAATGATCTATTTTCCTCTTTTATTTATCCAATTTTTCACGTCTTCTTTTGTCTTTATATACTTTTTTGTTTCTGATTTTTTGCCACTGCGAAATTTTGCAGCCTAAAAATAAACTAAAAAAGAAAAAAACTGGAGTATATATTTTTAAGAAAAACAAGAAAGTGCAATATAAGTTGTGATATATCTGCTACTGTGATAGATAAAGTGTATGTCTCATATTGTGATTATTTGTATTGCTAAAGAATTTGTAACACTTCTGGAGTTCTTAGCGAACAAAGGAGAAGATAACAGTGTAAATTTCCAGCCTAAGACCTGGCAATCTGATGTTTCAAATATACCAAATAGTATAAATAGTATAGGTTGAATTTGGTTTGGGTGAACTGCTTTCTTCTCATACTGTTGCAGTTAGGGTTTTCTCTTTTGTATCATGCAACATTTCTGAAACAATTTTGCAACCATAGATGGCACAAAGTCGTAGAACACTATTCATTATTGATAGCATATATTACGCTAGTATTATCTTATTATTCAAATTAGTGCCAAAAATAAGATTTTTCATAGCCATGCCTACTCGCCCAAACAACAATGAGATGCTAGCACAAGCTACCGCTACGCTCCACAGGAAAGGTCAGGATCTTGCTACCGGGAAGTGTTAAGAAATCCAAGATACTGGTTTAGAGATGATATTATCTATGTTAAAAAACATTACAGTTATCGAACGGTTAGAGGAAAGTTTTTCAAATCTCGTGAAATCAAAGGTTGAAAAAATCAAAGTAGTATTACTTAAAAATCAAGGCATCTACCATCAGCTCCTTGCTCCAAATGATCTGAAAGAACCCCTCCTTTTGGTCCTGAAACAGTGGCAATACGTGGACATGATCGAAGCGTCCCAAAACATTACAAGGTTAATTGAACTAAAAAAGGTGCAATTTGATAGCAATATACAAGGCATGATATCATAAAACATCCTACTGATTTCAAAAAAGATGTTTTATCTTCCTTTAAAGCCTCTTGTGAAGAGATGGCTATAATTTCGTGGTGAGCACTACATCCTGCTTTAAAGTAATGAGCACTGAATTTGATAAGATCATCGAGAGGTAGGATGTTTCGGTATTAGAGTCTTTTTTTATCAAAATGTCATATATCTTTAATTATAAATTAAATGTGTCTACTCAGAGGATGAAAATTTCTACATCAATTCCTTCTTATTTCCTAATGAAGTAATATTATCTATTACTTATCATCTGATGAATTCATAAATTAGGGGAAGTATCCTGGGCATGAAATATACTTGTATGTACTGTGCGTTTAGACAAGGCAGCCCATGAATATAGTTTTGAAGAAACCACTTATAATAGATATTCTAAACACGTTCTTGTAAATAAGACAGAGAAGTGCAGTTTAAATAATCAGAGTGCACATACTCTTTGGAAGAATTCCTTCTGCAAATTTCTAGAAAAACCTTTGAGGAATGTCAACGTATAAACTAGACTATTGTCTTAAATATGCTCTATTAAAACCAAGTATATCTTGATCGGGTTGTAAGTTAGTAAGTGGTGTTTTCTCCAGGGTGACTTACAGAATAGAACTGTCGACGCTTTTGTAAATCAGAATTGAATATCCCTTCAATTATCCTCACAAAAACGCTATCATTAAGGCTCCCTCTTATTCTAGTGCCTCGCTTCAACTTACCGCTTGCATGAGGACGATTTTTTTTAGCAGGCTCCTAACCACATATGATAAATTTTCTGGTAGATCAAATGTCAGGAACAAGCTAAGCCCAAAAAGAAACACCTGTGCTCCTAGAAGTTCAATATAAAAATTACAAATAACTTTGTAATTAGCAGATATAAATTCATTTCTGTTTGGAAGCTCTAGTTTTATGTTGTAAGCAGATTCGACTGTTAGTGTTGTTTTAAAGAATTTCTTGTAGTTCTACGAACTCAGTTTCATTGATTTTTTTAACTCCTTGATTGGTTTGTGTTGTGATATATTTTTGAAAATATGTGAAATAATTGTGAAATTTTTGTATGGATATATATATAAAAGAAATGGCAACCTGGTAGATATGGGGTAGAGAGATAAAGTCTATACAAGAAATAGAAATAGACATATAACTTACCAATTGGCTTTGAAATTCTAACTTAGTCATGTAGCCACGATACATAAAGGCCAAGAGGAGAAAATTAGCCGAACTCAGAAATTAGTATTGCCGAAACAACGTGGTTTAAGTAGAATAGAATTAAAAACGGATTGAGAAGATGATCAGATTTTCAGGGAAATTAATGGGTCAAATGTTGTGCAGTGAATCCCAATAGCTATTAAACTACCGAAATAATCCCTTAAATGGTGTTTCAGCTCTAAGTAGAACTGGTGTTACATATGTTAGTAAGAGAGCTGAAAAACCAATTCATAAAAGTTTGAATTTATTTCCCTTTCGTATTCTATATAAAACATCACCTCTAGAGCGATCTAAAGAAAAAACTGACTGCTGGTATTCTATAAGGAATCCTACAATAACTAATGTTTTGTCAACTTTTAGGCTGACATTTTTCTTCATTATACTTTGGCATTTATTCTATGAATTCTTTGGATCGTCTTTTTCTAATTAACTGCAGAATTCAATATATATAGAAAAAAAAAGGGAGATTATATTTTATCTTAAGAAGCAGGTTCAAATAATGTGGTCTGCTCAAGTCCTACTTGTGGAACCTAGTTGTTAATTGCTGCAGAAATGTTGTCTTTACTGAAAAGACTATTAAGCAAAAGCCTCTTTGATTCAGCCTCCTTTTAAAGATAAAACATGCACGCTCGCCACATCTCTGACGTCAATATAAGGCGCATAAATCCATTCAACCGTTTATTTGTTAAGGATCTGCATGATAGTCAAGGATTTGCTGGGCGGCTGGTGTTATTTGATGATTTCAGTCCACTTTGCATTTTCATCGAATTCCAGAGGATCAAAAATTATAAAGAATTGTGCTAATGATGAACGATGGCTTGTTCATTTCATGGAATTCCGAACCTTCTCTTTCTGTAAAATTGGCCCATATATCCCAAAAACTGCACTGGTCAAGGCTTTCTTCTTTTGTGAGTTTCAATCATTTTCAATTACTTCAAGTTGGCAGTGATATGTGGTTCTTAAGATCAAAAGAGGATTTGAAAATAGTATCTGGGACAATTTCATTCTGGTGGATCCAACGTTCTTGACCGATTCCTTTAGTCACAGTTGCAACATTGTAGCCATCTTTGATGAATTAGATAACATGTTGGCCAATATATTCATTAGAACCGGAAACAAGAAGGGACATGATTCTTTTTGAGGAGTCTTGAATGATGGAGAACAAGTAATAAATGACCTCTCTTGTATTACTGGAATGTATACATTATTTACGGTAGCAGTTTTCGGAGTTACGAGCAATGCAAGTAGCTATTTTGTATAAACATAGATTTGCTGTGTATAAACTTTGCTTTGCTATTTCAGCTGAATTGATATTCTTTATAAGAACTTGAATATTTGATTCTGCATGAATTTCTATTGAAGGGATCGAGTAGATATTTGGTATTTAAAGTGGGTTTAAGAAGGATACAAAATAAAAAGTATCAAAACAATATCAAGTAAATACTAGTTACGTCAGAACTCACGATGCTCTGGATAATTCTCTCAAATTGCCAAGACAAGTAGTATGGGATAATTGTGCTGCGTTAATTTCCCTTTTAAGGAGTGTTGTATGTAGGAGCACACACACAAAGATTATAAAACTATATAAAAAAGTAGCTTAAATATCACAAAGAGATAAAGCAAAGTAAGCTAGGAATGTCCTTAATGGTTAAAATATATAATATTTCTAGGAATTCATATTTTCTCTTTTCCGGGTAACGTTTATCTTGATTCTGCCACGAGGTTAAATGGATGGTGGTTATCCCTTCATTTCTATTATAATTACACATACATATTTTACATTACTCGGTTCTATTATTAACCCCTTTCTTTAGATTCCAAGGGCTCATAAGTAATATTCACATAGCCAACACACGCTGACAATTAGTAAGCTGAAGTCTTCAAATAGTTCAAACTCAATCGTAGATTGGGCCTTGATTCTTGCTGTATACCATGTAAACAAGATTTTCTCTTTCAACTGCAGTAATGTTCCTCTTTTTCATATTAGTGAAAAATGAAAGAGAGCACTTGTTTGGGCAATCTTTTGGGTCAAGTAGAAAAGTATACTCTACCGGATTATCTTTTGAAAGAGTAATTTTCCAATATTTTTGCAAAAATATTTTAAAAAGTGGTATAATACCCCAAAAAAGGCTGAAGATATCCTCAGTCGCTCAGATTTTGATAATCTCGAATACGACGATTACTATTCTAAAGGGTGGTAACAAATTACAAATAAAAGTGTATGCGTTTAAAAATGTAGATTTCCCATTTGAAATGGCTTACTATATTGAGTTAATATTTCCGCGAATCCTTCAGCCTACTAAGATGGAATTCTGAAAATATTTTAAAAACGCAACAACAAGCTTCTAGATTGATTCGCTATGATACCTAGATTTATTTTTTAACACTTTATGGATAAGAGCATTCCTTTGGTACAAAATTGTATTGTTAATAATGTGATTGACTCCTTATTTTCCTGCTCTATCCAGTATATACTTCATAGATACAGGTTTATTAATCTGGGTTTGATCTATTGGAAGACATATAGTTACGATAACTGAAACTAAATTGGAAATTAAAATATAAAAACAAATAATAAATGTTGCACAAGAAGAAAACACGTTACAAGTCTTAGACATAGTCATTTCCAATCTTCTGAAGTATTGTGTTGGAATATCAACGGAAAAATAATAAAACAAGCGACCGGCTTCTGTTTATGATTCAATACGACCTTCAACTGCAATTTGATAAGCAGGAAGAAGGAAAGAAGGAGATAAAGGCAACAGACAAAAACTATCAACGTTGATTTAACAAATAGTAAAAGCAACTTTTGTAGAAAGTGGAATCAGATTACTCATTTGTCATCAGTAGAAATAAAACGGAACAGAGTTACCGACAAGCCAAAAATCAGCGCTTTCTCCGAAGTGTAATTGCACTTTTATGAATTTGATACTGATGTAATTGACAAAACCAATATCTGGTTGCATTTTTAGCACTGTGCCACTATCGGCAAAAAGACCAGGTTATGAGTGGAATCAAGTGTATTAATTTGTGCAACTTTTGTAGTGGACGTTTATCTTGTAGATGTGCGTATAGTTCAAGGATAAATTGAATAAGCATATTACGGAAAACCAACAGTAATATGGAAGAGTTACCCCTATGGCTTGGACAGCTTAGCCTCGAATAAATTATATTATGAGAAAGTTGACATGGACTAGTTACTTTGTGTGAAATGTAAGATGTGCATGAATTAAAATACGAGATGGCTCAAAGTCGTAGCATTCCGTTTCTGTACAGGCTAATAGGTTTGGAATAGCACGTTTTTTAGCCTTTCATTGGGAGATTGAGTACAATGACGTCATATGCGTTCTCTGCGATTTGTGTCAAGGAGTTCTGAGAAAGTTTCCATGGCTTCCAATCAGAACCTTGCCAGTTAATTTCCATTTGCCGATTTCCACTTAACATCTTAACGAAGATTAGGTTGGTGATTTCATTATAAATAGGACACCTTTCCCACCGTAATTCCAATTAATTTCAGCATCAGAGTAGGAATTATCCATCAGATACAAGAAAAAAACACTTTTTATTACACAAGATGAGCTTTGTTGATACATTTTTGCAGCCAATTTCCAGCACCACCAAGAAATCCATCATGGTCGCCTTGGTTTGCGCCTCTGCTGCTTTAGCTGGTCCTATTTCTCAGACTTTCAACAAGAGAGAACCAGAAGTTGCTCCTCGTATTACTGTTCAAGCTGATACTAGCGGCTTCCACACTGCTGCTAACGATGACGAAGCTTTCGAACTTGCTGAATCTTTGTACTTAAAGGGTGAAGACATCAGCAAGCTTGTTATCTTTGTTAACGAGTCTGGTAGTACCATTTCCGAGTTCTTGGTCAACAACGCCACTTCTCCTCCATCTAGTGAAAAGGACAAGAGACAGGAAGATTTCTCCATTACCCACTACAAGCAATATGTCACTTTCGACAGTGGTCGTTACTGGGCTGCCTGGACCAAGTCTTCTTCCTGTTGGGAAAACGGAGCCAACACTGCTGAAGCTCATGCTACCATTGGTTGGAGTAAGACCGTTTCTCAGTCCATCAATGTTGGTTTCAACACCGGTGTTGCTTTTCCAGAAGCTACTCTTCGTTTTGGCTACAACATCACCTGGTCTGACACTCAATCCGGTTCTTTCACTTGTGACGTTGCTCCAGGTGACAAGGTTTCCATCTGGTCTCAATCTCTTATCTACTGGAGTGTCCAACAATCCAAGGATTGTACTAGACACTTGTTTAGCGCTGACGAATGTACTGGCTGGAACAACAGATACTACGGTGAATTCCCTGTTTCCAACGTGCAACCAAACTTGGGATGTAGTGCTGGTGCCGCTGCCCTTTGTTAAGTTCTTGGGTCTGAACAAATTTTCCACAAAAAGCACGAAATAGGTTTTGTCTATGACGCTTAAGAAAATTCTGTAACACTGGGAGAATCCCATAAAAGCACGACCTTAAGTCATTGAACTTTTCATCCTCTGCAGTGTTCAAACATGTATTTTATAGTTGCTGAAATGAAATATATGTTATTCTAAAAGAAATGGAGTTAGTTCTTTTGAAAGGGTAAAAACATTCTTCAAAAATTAAAGATTCATCTATAGAATTTCTTAAAATTCTTGTTTAAAATTTTTTTCTTCCTTGTCTTTATGTTTTCTTTGTTCTGTTGAAAGTGTTTATTTAATTCTACTTCAAAGCAATATTGAAAATGGAGATTTCCTAGAAACTAGTAGGATTAACTTTGTAGTATGATTAACTTCTAGTAGTTGTGACTGCCAAAGTGATAGTTTATATACTCAACAAGTCCAAGGAGCTTATAGTTCTGGATGGAATACACTTGTGTATTAGTTATATCTGATTTAAGCTTTGGCAAGTTTCATGGATCTCCCCTATCACAGGTAGTTTCCATATACCTGAATCATTCGGTTCTAGTTCCATTTATAACTGCTGTTTCTGCAAAGAATGGCATTACCAGGATGCAAGTATCAAGTAAAATGAGTTGACTAACAAACCAATTCAGAGAAAGTACCATCATTGAAAGAATGAAAATCCACTCTGTAATATGGGTCTGTGCTTATACTCAACACGTAAAATGAAATCAGCTGAAAACGTTATATATTACAGCCCATTGAGTTGTCAGCTTTTGCTGATTCGCATTTAAAACTACTAGATGTACTTTGTTGCATAACCAGTACAGTGCTAAATTCCGGGTGTCCTTGGAATGTAAGAACTTTCAAAGGCCTATCAATAGAAATGAACCCTTGTACAGCACACATTTCTGAGCTTCTATATTTGCAAAGTTGAGCCGGTCAAGAGAAGCCCCTTAACAACAACATAAAGGGTATCAGCGTCGTTTTTGCACACCTGGTAAGTCTCAACTGGGTAGTTCAACAAGTTGACTCTTTGTAAATGGTCATTTTGCCTCAAGTTTGACCTGAACTCGAAAAATACGAAGCCACTGAGGTCTTCACAAACTATTGATTAATTTTAGGCAAGGGGACAGTAAAGGCTTTCAATCAACATTCCGAAGAACTCAACTTGGGAAATTCTTTGGTCGCCGAACCTCCTCAGCTTGAAGACAAGACAAAAGACATGAAAAACAAATAAAATAGCTGAAAAAATTATTTGGTAACCGAAAATTTGAAAAAACGTCAATTGCAACAACCTGAAAAAAGACCCCAACTGCAAAATATTGCTCTCTCATCATTCAAAGTTAAACTCTGATAGGCTCCCAATGATCAAATACCAACTAACCAGAAGGTTCCTGAGTTGTGATACAAAGTCTTTTCCCGTCACTCTCTAAATGTTAAACACCAAGGGATCACGATTTCACAAAAATGCTACCTGCAACCGGATCCTTCAAGATTAAGGAACTTTTCAATGATAATTGGGCAATTACATTGATTGGGCAATTTTGCGCTGGGTTTGTACCTTCATCATAAGAAACGCCACACGGCTCACGCCACACTATTGAATTCAACGAGATTTGAGGAGATTGATGTCATCTTCTGGGATCGGGCAGTGGTTCCTAGTTTGAAGAAATTAGTGAGCTGGTCCAGAATCGATACTCGGATATTGAGAAGAGCACCCAAGGCTAGAGATCTCAAAGTCAATGAGTGAACCTACAAATTTATTATAATACCTTTGTGTCTATTTTATTTTTGGGTAGGCTCCATGGAATGTGATGTAATGGTGAATTCCCGTTTTCCCGTACTCGGATAGCTTGAACGTGGAGATCGTCAATCTGATCAAAAGATAAACGTCAATTTTCTCCTACAATTTATGTTCAATAGCATAAGTGGTGATATTTCATTCACTGATGTGAATCAACAATTCTCAGTGTTTGTAGGTTGCAAAATATTTGAAACAACAAATTCGTTTAAATTAAAGTCTATGTAAAACTTTAATTAGCTACAGAGACTTTGTAATTCATTGACTTTGGCAAAATCATGTTATTTTTGATCTTACAGTCTTTTTTTTCATTCATACATGGGAAATTTTCTAATCACAAGAAATAAAAATACTAAGATCTGGTTTTAAAAAGTAAGAATAAATAAATATCATCATCTTGTAGGAATAATGATTAATATTGGCTACTCGCTTGCTCGTAACTTCAAAAAATCTTTTCAACTGTTCATAGCACCCCACGTTTCAAATGATTCTACAGAAGAAGAATCGAAAAAGAAAGTCACAGTCTTCAGAGGTTTACAAGTCACAAAAAGATGTGCGTATTGCTCCTTTTTACAGAACTTTGACATGATGTCAGAATTAGAGAAAATAATCTGTGCTCATATTTTTGCGCACAATTTTGCGCACATATTTTGACATCTTAAGTCCTTGCTAGGAATAAAAATAACCACGCTAATAACCATACATACAGAGAACCAAGCAAATAACTATCAGAATGATAAACGTGATGAAAACCATTGTAATCTTGACAATTTATTAATCTCACAAACAAGCCTTTACTTAGAATATTTATTATGCCTATAACAATTCTGTTATGTAGGACTTGTTATAGCGTTGGTTCTTAGACATACATTAGTACACTCTTTTTACTCTTCACTAGAGATCCCATACCACTGGAATTTTTTCTTAAACCAACAGTTGACTCTGAAAAGCAAGAATAAATAAAATTACTGATTTGAGGGCTGAATAAACATGTAGAAAGAAAAGAGACCAAGTATTGTTCTCTAGATGTGTAAAATAATAACTAGGAAAGCTAGTTAGATTGACTCGGATTTTGCATGCATTCTAAATCTGAGAATGTGTAAATTCCAAGAGAAATTCAAAGGGAAAATACAATGCAACGTTGTACGCCGTGTTTCAAGATAAGAAAAACGTATCCGAAAAGTAATAGGGGTAATCCCTTGTTCATACCAAATCAGCCCCATGTGGAATAATTACACAAATCAAACAACCCACTAATAATTCCCAAAGGATTATGAAATAGCGAAACTAAACTGATGTGGTTAATGACAGAAATTTGCAACCTTGCAGAAAATATATAATCGAGAAGTGTTATTTGTATCACGTTTTCGCATAAATCGATATCGGTGCTGCAATGTGTAATTAAGCATCTGGATAATATCATTGACGAGCGGCAGTAGTGTGACAGAATTTGGCGACACTACATTCGGTGTCAGTGTCAAAATCCCCGAATGGCGTCATTGAAAGGTTCATCGTCCCGATTACCACCCAAATTGTTCCACAAGTTCCAATTGTAGTAAGATAACGTTTTCCAGGGAACCTGTAGGAGCCCGAGTCACTAATCTTCCAATTATTGTCCATGTAAATGCGTTGTTTTCAATATTTTGACAAATATATTATTTTGTTTTGTAATTCCTAATACTTTATTTGTTTAATTTTTATTATTTCCAATACTTTATCTAGCTCTATGACTCAACAATCTCCTACTGATCGAATTGACAAAAACAAGGTTTCTGACTGCGTTTTTCACCCATTCCATTACTTTGCATGCAGATACCAGGTTATGAGTAGGGTTAAGTACTTTATTTTGTAGGATCTGTGTTATGGGGTTGAGAGTGTTTATTCCGTTTGACTGGTTCTCTTTGATTAATGTATTGTAATTAGAACAATGCCTATTCTAGAGTTCCAACTGCAATGTATAAGAGTACCCCTTAGGCTTGGACAGCTCAGCCACATATGTCAAGGTTGAAAGATTTGACGTATTCATGTAATTTTGTGTAAAGTGAAGTAAACGCTAGATAACGATATCGATCAAGATCGTAACATTCCGGTTCTGTGCAGGTTGACAGGTTGACAGGTTGGGAATAGCACGTAGTCAATTATTGGAGGCTTTGGGTGTGAAATTTATCGTTGACGTTTACTACCATTCGTATCAAGTTCAGGGCTCTAAAAACGTTTCTATGGTATTCAGCCACAATCTTGCAAGTTTATTTTTCAGACAATTTTCTAATTCTCATAGATGATTAGTTGGACAAGTTCTTATAAATAGCAAGACCTTTTCCCTGATACTTGATTAATTACAACATCAGGTTCTGAGTTTTCTATTGGGGATTCTAAAAACTAAGATTCAAACTTTTTTTGACACAAGATGAATTTGCTCAATACTTTTTTGCAGCCAATTTCCAAAACAACCAAAAAATCCATTATGGTTGCTTTGGTCTATGCTACTGCTGCTTTTTCCAGCCCAACTGGGTGTGGTGTTGCTAAAAGAGAAATCAGGGAAGTTCCTCATTTCAGAATGGCATTTGCTGATCAGACCAATGTCATCACAACTGCCACCGACGATGACGCCTTGGACTACGCTGAATCTTTGTACTTGAAGGGTGAAAATTTGCATGGTCTTATTGTCTACAGTAACGAGTCCCAAACCGCTATGGCCGACTTCTCGATCAACGACGAAACCACCCTTTCTGAAAACTCTACCGATCTTGTCAAGAGATGGTCATGTTCCAATGCTCCTCTTGGAACCCACTTCACCCAGTGGAGAAATGTGGGAAGTGGTCGTTTCTGGGCTCCCTGGAAGAAGTCTTCCAGTTGTTGGGACAATGAGTTTAGTTCTGCTCAAGCACATGCTCAAATCACTTGGTCTTCTTCCGTTACGCAGACAGTTGACGCGGGCTTTAACATAGGTGTCGCAAAGCCCGATGCTCTGATCAAATTCGGTTACAGTATCAGTTGGTCTAACACTCAAGGTGGTGCTTTCACCTGTGACATTTTAGCTGGAGACAAGGCTTCAATCTGGCTGCAGTCTCTCTATTACTGGAGTCTTCAACTGTACCAAAAGTGTAACAGACACTACTATGGTAATAATGGGTGTAAATGCAACTGGTGGTCTCCTGGTATCTATGGTGAAGTTCCTGTTGACAATATTATGCCTAACTTGGGATGTAGTAGTGGTGCCCGTTCCGAGTGTTAATTCTTTTTTTTGGACCTATCAAGCTCCATTAGATTCCCTGCAGTATGGACTCTATTGGTGAATTGAACGATCCAGCTTTTTTTGATTCTGAAAATCTATAAAACCCAAAAAAATTTACATATATATACTTCTTCTCTACTCTTATTTAAATTAATATTATCCAGGATCATAGGAGTGTAATCGTCTTACTTTTTATTCAGGTTTTTCATGCAATTGGGAATATAATCGAGCTAGTCTAGAAGCTGGATCATAACTTCTTTCATAAGCTTGATTATATGTATTCTTGATATGCCTGATATTAGTTACTCTTGCTATTTCAGAATCTACTCTTGGTTCGAAAATTAGTTTTCAGGAGTATGAATATGTCCAGTCCCAAGTATGAATATGACATCCTAAATTGAGCGGTTCAGTATTCCTATCTGTTTCTTGACACTAGAAGCTTTAAAACATAAAACATTCTTCTTTTCTATTTTAATTTAAACTAGGATTGGGATGTAAAAGTAGCACATCCTTTTTTTTCCAGGTTTCAATTGCTAATATTGAAGCTGTCCTATCTTCTGTAAGAGGTATTCGTATAATATAAATCTATCTGTGGAAAACTAGGATATCTTCTAATGTAAGAAAACAAAATTCTCTACCTTTTACTTTTTTTTTAATTTTTATTCAAAAAGTCCATTAAGATTTGAAAAATAAAAAATAATAAAAAATTTAAATCTACATAAATACTACTATTGAAGGCTACTAGTATATTTCAATGGCACAGACCTATTTTGACCATTCTGAAAATTTCCCACCTACAACTTCACATTTACATATCCATTTAAAGACTAACACATGTAAGTGGAATTAGCACATAAAGTGTATTGAGCAAATAAAAGAAACCTACAACAAACTTGTTTTAATTCGAATTTGCTTTATTTAGGGGACTGTTTTACTTGATAGCTTTACTTAATAAACTTACTTTGTTTTATAAATTAATATAAATATCCAACTAATATATAAATATGTAATAGATATAAAGATCCAGTTGTTACTAATTACAGCTCCATTTTACTTTTACAATTTCTGTGCTATTTAAATCAATATAGAACAAATTCATCTTAAAGAACTTTCTTCTTGGTATACATTTAAATATCTCTTCTTATCAAATCTCGGGGTTCTTTTTTAATTTGCAACCAAATCTGCACCCAAATTTTTAGTATATAATTCAATTTCTAGCAATTACGATCGTATCACATTAAAACGAAGAACTTGAGAATTAAATTCTCAGAATTAGAACTCTTAGATTCTCAGAACCTCAGCAACTTTGAATTCTTGGTAAAATTCGAATTCCTCGATTCTTCAATTTTAAAAAGATCTAAAGTGCAATACATAATATAAAAGGCCCAAACATCAACAGTACAAGACCCAGAGTGCAATATATAATATAAAACATCCTAACTACAATAGATAACTGCATTCACTATTGCAGTTTGGATTTATTGTTTTTGCAGCCAAACTCAAAACTTTGAAATCTTCACCTTCAATTCATCAATTCATCAACTCCGTTCAATTATCATCCTCATCTTCATCTTCTTATACTTTGTTCTCATCATGGAAGAAGTCTTGAAAGAAAATAAACCTGATTTAAAGGAAATTGCCAGTGGTTCTGGTTCCAAGTATCCAACTGTTTATTCTACTTGTCATACACATTCCACGAATTCCCCCTCCTTCTCCCAAAACTACATGGAAAAGATACTGACAGTTTTGTTGAATTACAGCCCCAAAACGACAGCAAAGCGTCTTAGGGAGAAATCATATTCTCGCCCTGGACTGCTGTCAGCTAAACACCAGATTAAAAGTCAGTTTCTGGGGTCTTTTGGTGACCCGTTTGTTTTTTCCAATTGTGAAGACAAAAGCCACGGATGTTTGGATAACCATCTTAGAAATGGGAATAACGGGAGCAGCACGACATCTGGGAACGGGGAAACGTCTACTGGTTTGAATTTTCTTCATGAGGAAGTGTCTCCGGAAACTAAGACTGTTACAGTTCAAAAGAGACAAAGTCTAGGTTTACAACCTGGAATGAACTCATATAAAACTGAAATGTTTCCAGACACCTTGGGCACACAGAGAAACTTAGAAAGTTCAAACTTGAAGAAGTCTGATTTACAGGAAAGCTCGAGAAATTCAAGTTTAACGGCAAATCTCAATCCACAAGTTTGCAGTTCAAACAATTCTGCTCTAACTTTAGAAAATCCACAGTTAAGTGGAAACTTACAACAACTGGTTCAACAAAGACTTGAACCTTTGGACTGCTCACAATTTACTCTGCTTGAACTAGAAATATTTGGTGTGTTCAGGCAAGGACTCGAGCATCTACGAATTAACAACGCGTGGCTGCAAACTGACTTCAGCGCTGCCTTGAAAGTATTTGAGGAAGCTGTGAAAGTAGTACAGCATTCAAATCAAGCAACTGAATCTCATCCAGTTCTATCATCTCAACCAGAACCATCACCTCAACCAAATCCATCACCTGAACCAGATCTATCGCCTCAACCAGATCCATCACCTCAATTAACATCCTACTCAATAGAACCCTCAAACATTCCCATAAAGAAATTCATAAACATCAAGCTTAATCAAATCATTTATCCACAAAAATGGTCTATTGAGTATGTTCCATCCAAGATCATTCCTCAGGAAGAAGTGAAGGACTACCTAGACAGCATCCAAATCGTGGAAAAGGTGTATTACGGAGAGAACCATTTTTGCAATGAGATAACAAGAGAAATTGCAACTAAACTCAAACAAGATCTTGGAAATGGAAAACTTTCTCGCGAATGCCTGCAGTGCAAAAGGATCCGTTATGTCTGGAAACCAGAAGACTTTCTTCCCTTGAACACAGAAACAGTCCAGTATATTGCCAACGACAATTACTACGAATCCTACCCCAATTCGCCCCAGATTCTCAGAATCATGGTGGGCAAAGATCTGAGTCTTCTTCAGGAGGCAATGTGCCCCTTCTGCCCCACACCCAAGTTCTACGGCAAGCGTCCTGGATACCCTCAACACCTCGGATCTTTCCACGGAATTCGGTGCAATGGCTACATCTTCCCGACTCCTCTTCGCATGTTTTTTAGCGAAACCAAACAGAATCCGTCTCTAGTGAGAAAGCCCCATTTTGTTTGTCCAATTTGTTTTGAGTCGTCCACTGCAATGGATAAGTATTTTAACCATTACACCAAAACGCATTACACCAAAACTGACAGGCATTATGAGAAGAAAGCGGTGATGGTATAAAATGTAGAATTGACTGGACTTTACTGGTCTGTACCGGACCATCTGAACTCTCTTTATTTGTTACCACATCTCATTTCTAGTTAGAATGGATAGAGAACTATAGAATCTTTCTTGGGCTCATTGTACAAAGCTGTAATGTGGCTATTTCAGTATCATAAAACCAGTTTTCAATTGTATATCTACTGGTAGCAAAGTGGATAGTACTTACACATTCGATATATATTTCTTGTTGATTTTGTTGCTTATTTGTTGCTTTATATCAACATGTCATAAATTTTACTTAGATAATATACATTTCAGCACTAAAGAGGATAAAATGTCAGCGTCTTATGTCTTCTGACGGTAATTTTGAAATATATAGAATTCTGGAAAGACTTTGAGAAATTGAAAATACTTTTCGAAGAGATGGGAATGGTTACGGTATTATATCCCAAGAAAATTAACTACGGACATGAATTAAAAGCTGGGGCTGGAAGAACTACGAAAATCAAAATTGATTCAATATGATCTTTTTTGCAGGGTAGTTACGACAGTAGATTTCTATATATTGAATTCTTTTCCTAGAATCCCAAAAATAGAATTTAGAATCGTTAGTTCTTTTATATTTATACTGTAATACTTTTGGAAAGGTGTTAAAATCTATATAGGAAATTCTGAGCAGAGTGTCAATTACATTTAATATGATCCAAGTTTTATTTGAAGAGAAAGAATATATGTAGAAAGAAGATATATATAGAAAGAAGAAGTTTTTTAGGTTTTTTTAGGTTTTTTACAAGGACCGAATAAAAAGCAGAACTGCTCAATTTGCCAATAGAGTCCATACTTCAGGGAATCAATGGAGTAACTGGACAGTCTTACCTTCAAGAAAATCAACACTGGGAAGAAGCACCACTGCTACATCCCAAGTTAGGTTGCTGGTTGTTAACAGGAACTTGACCCCAGACAGGAGTAGACCAACCATTACACTTACACCCGTTCCTACCATAGTAGTGTCTGTTACATTTCTGGTGCTGTTGATAGGCCCAGTAGTAAAGGGACTGCAGCCAAATGGAAACCCTATCGCCAGGTGCAATGTTACAAGTGAAAGAACCACCATTGGACTTCAGCCAACTCAAACTGTACCCGAAACTGGCATGCGCATCAGGTTCGGCGACACCAAGACTGAAATCAGCACTAATGGTTTCAGTAATGGAAGCACTCCAGTTAATTTGTTCTTGGGCACTAGAGTAGTTGTTACCGTTGTAAGCACAACTGGATGACTTAGTCCAAGGACTCCACAACAGCCCGTGAGACCAGGTGTTCCACTGGGTGAAGTGGGTTCCGAGTGGAGCACTGGAACAGGACCATCTCTTGACATGTTCACTAGAAGCAGCAGAAAGGGTGGTTTCGTTATTGATCGAAAAGTCACCCATAGCGGTCTTGGACTCATTACTGTAGATAACAAGCCCGTTCAAGTTTTCACCCTTCAAGTACAAAGATTCAGCGTAGTCCAAGGCATCATCGTCAGTGGCAGTGGAAACGAGATTGGTGGATGATGCAAACTTCATCACGTAGTGAGGAACTTCACGGATTTCTCTTTTGGCCACACCGTTACCACATTCATCACTGGCACCAGCAAGAACAGAGACAGCATAGGCCGCAGCCAACATAAAAGTTTTCTTGGTAGTTCTGGAAACTGGCTGCAAAAAAGTATCAAGCACGTTCATTCTTGAGGAGTTCTGTTTAGATCTTGTTGGTTTGAGTCTGTAATAGAGCTTGATGTTGTAATTGATGAGATGTGGGAAAGATGTCTCCTATTTATACCTCACTTGGACTCGCTGGGTATATTAGTTTAATTAAATTGCTCACTCAATTAGGCCTCTACATTCTAGCTTGAATTTAGTTCGTGCTGTACTCGTAGTTATCAGCAATGATGTCATAGCACATCACTTGTACATCACGGAATTACACGCATAGTAGTGGCACAATTCAAATCTGCAAATAAACGGAATGTTTCGACCTAAGTCGTTATGTTAATAACGCTACAACGTAAAGTAAACTAACTTTCTGTAGCTTGAATCGAGTTAAGTTTCCACCAACAAACAGTACTCATTATGTATGATCAATTGCCTTTGAAATTGAATATGTCAAATCAATGAGTCAAGCCATACAATGGAGCCAATGAGTCAAAAGGAGTTGTCCACGGAACCCCATTCTCCTTTTTATTTTTTAACTCTTATCCTTTCAAGTTTTCGCAGCAAAAGCTGCATGTGCAGTGAGGCTGAATAAGACGACGATAAGAGTCCTAAGTTTCTCTTGGGAACGTCGAACCGGGAATGAATTTGCTCTCGTAAAAAAACATCTATTCTGCAATGCATATGTCTCGGTCTTGTTTATTGGTCTTACAATGTGTATTAAATGTAAAAATGTACTTGTCTTAAAATGTATGTCTTAAAATGTATATGTCTAAGTATATATGTCTAAGTGTATATGTCTAAGTGTATATGTCTAAATGCATATATCTAAATGTATGTATATCCTAAAATATCTATTTTAATCACAAGAAAACATCGTGCCAAGGACCTGTCTACTGATACAAAGCCTCTTTGCTTTCCCAAAACTTGTGTGGATTTGTGTCTTGTAGTTAGTTGGATTTTATCAGCCTAATATATCCTCCTATAGCCGTATAAAAGAAAACGGCTTAGTGACACAAGGCCCCTATTTGCCTTTCCTCAGTCTTTTTTTTAAAAAAAAATATGCAGATAATGCTGCTAGGAATGCATCTATAGAAAAGCTTTTGAGAATTTTATTGAGGAAGGTGATTGATCGACGATAATTTGTATTAGCAATATAAGCCATTGAAGAAGCATCGTGTTTTGAGTAAATCAATTGGTTTTAAAAAATGCAGCTTATTCCGGTCAGTGTTGGATTTATGTGGAATTTTTAGGAATTGTGCCATTATTCCAAACATAAAAACACAAACTGGCTGTAGAGTAACTACAGTCTTTATGAACCACACCCGCTACAGTTTAATGCGATAACTGCACGAGTAATCAAGAAATCGAGCTAAAAATTAGGCTTGATTGGTAAGTTAGTGCAGCCTTTGAATCCTCAGTCAAAAACTTCACTTTTGTATTCATTCTCTCTGTATAATCAAAGCAAAAATGTAGCTGCAACAAGGAACGAGTGTTTATTTATCCTTTGGCCATTTGAAAATGGAACGGGAAGAGAAATTCGTAGCAAGTTCCGGCCATATTCTCTCCGGTTGGCGATAGCAAAGAATTGAAAGAAATCCGAAAGTAAAGATTTATTTGAAAAGTAGAAAATTCAGAGCCATTCAGTTATTGATTCAAAATAAATCTTCAACTTATCAAAATCCATGCAGCCAGATAATCGGATTACCAGACGAACTACAGAAAATACTATATAACATTTATGGCTGCAATATACCTTGGAACTATATCAAATACTTAGTGTTTCAAGAGTAAGTCCACTGATAATTAGACTTTCAATTCTTGCAATTACTTACATTTTCTATTAATTTATTGTTTGGTATCTGCTCATTTTAGATAGCCTGCAGTGGAGGGAACTCGCATAGATCAACGAGTGTATTAATTCCATACATTTTTTCTGTAATGAAGTTAAATACACTTGTCATACTTTGATGTTTTTACTGTGTAAATTTGATGGATGAAAGAATTTTTTAAGTGCAACATGGAGAAATCTTAAAAATAAATATCATTTGGATGGATGTAAGTTCATTGTGGTTCCATTGATGTTCCTATTGATTGTTCTTATGTTCTTTTTCCCATTGCTCACCTCCTTCCATCCACAATCCATCCACCCCGTTGCAAGGAGAACAGCTCTAGGAAGCCAACACTAATAAGTTTTGGACATGGATTGATCGCAGAGAGTCCCCCTGAACTAGATCCAAACGATGACAAATGACAAACCTGGATATGGAATTGGATGACTTAACATATGAATCCAATGTTAGAACCATTTCAGAAAATACCACAAGTCAATATTAAACAAACTAAGAAATGGTGTACATGACCCAAAAGATCCCTTCCCATGCCAAAATCAAATATCGATTAGATCTTTCAACATCAAAAAAATCAACCCATACGAAAGACCCTACTGGAACGGTATAAGAGGAAACTTTATAATACCAAAATAAAACCTTTTCAATATTAGTCTTTCAATATTACAACAACGTCACTTCTATTACTCGCTTGTGATTTACTTCCTCACCAACTCAAATGTATCCAATTCTTTGAAAACCCACAGCAACAACAGATTTGCTAGAACCATCGGAGTACAACAGGGATTTCCCCTGTAGCAAGAACATCACAGCTGATCTGAAGAATACATATTGCTTTATATCTAATATCTGAGAGTATTGGAACGTGCATTTTGGTCCAAAGGCAAGATATCGAGGCTAAGTAGAAAAGCGGGACTAACAAAGTGAGAGGAGGTACTCCGGTGGGGATCTTTTCGCTAGTTAGTTGGAAGGGAGGTCTAAAGTTTGCCGAAATCAAAAAAAAAGGTATTTTCACTAACAAAAAATTAAAACAACCAATTTTTTGCACCCAAATAGATAAATAATCGGAGAATGTGGCTGAAAATAGAGGGAATGTGGCTATTATTAAAGCCCAAAAAGAAGCTAGCACTCAGGTTCGAACTAAGGACCAACAGATTTGCAATCTGCTGCGCTACCACTGCGCCATACCAGCTTCAACTGGTTATGTGTTATTCGGTATATAATCTTGAAAATCTGTCAAATTGCCTTAAGAAATTTAGTGCATGAGTAAACCAGATCTAAAAATTAATACTAGATCTGTATTTATCTGAATAAATAATGACGTGTGATAGAAGCCTCTAATCCAGTATGGTTAATAGATACATATAGAGTCAATGAATCAAAAGGAAAACATATTAATATCTTCTTAAAGATGGAATTATCCTAATCATAGTTCTATGAGATTAGAAAATTAAAGAATCAAGAGCCAAACATTTAGTGCCATAGATTTCTTTGAGTCAAGTACCTGAAGTTTTGAGTTAGTGTAGTCGCAACCCAAGTTAATAAGATACGCACGTTTTATAATTTTATACCACAGGATTTATAGATGGTGGATTCAAAGATTATCTGGATCTTTGCTTTATTTCAAAAGAATTCTACACCCATATAATATTTTTGACCCTATTATTCTGTACTCAGGGACTTCCATGATGTATGATCATCCCAAAGTGCCACATAACGTTTTGTACTTTAGGGGACCAAGTACAATAATGTATTTGAACAAAAAGTTATTCTTTTTTTCTCTCACTTTACCAGAGCGCGAAAAATTGACCTTACATAGTTACTATTACGATCTTATAAATCGGCTTGGAACGGGAACTAAATGTTACTTAAAACTACAGTGTATCCGCTACATTGGAATAAAATATGAAACCACTTCTCACAATAGGGAAATGGAAAGTATATATATGATTTCGTCCGCATTTTCTTCCTCCGCCTTATGTCAAAATATTTTTTATGCATAGCTTAGTAAGGCTGCAAAAAAAATATTGCAGCAGCAAATGGCCTGGCGGCTAATAGCTATAAACAATTTGTTTCTCCTTTTTCTCTTCTTCTTCTTCTTCAGAATAATCCAATTATTTGCCCCCAGAAAGCCTTCTAAGTAATCAGAACGCCTTCTACTTATCGAAATTGATATCGAATACTCCAATTCCAATTCCAATTCCAACTGTTTTAAAAATGTCTTTCTCCCAAAGAATCGTTACCACCGCCGATTGGGCTGTCCTTCCAAAGGACAACTTGGTCACTCAGATCACTAATGATCTTGAGTCCAAGGGCCA